>PVIY010001480.1:89424-149234 GCA_004026745.1 Myrmecophaga tridactyla
TTGAAGAGCTTTCTGTTTGAAAGTCCATTTGAATTATTTACAAAATGTATACATTGAAAATAAATTGGAACCAATATGTATATATAATAAGTATATATACAATGGATAATGTATATATGTAATGACTATATATGTAATTAATGTAAAAATATATATAAAATGTATGTATGTATATATATAAAATGGAAGCACAGACCAAGAGCTGATGTGGCTTTATGGCTGCATTCTTCTCCCAGAAAATATACCTGAGGGCCGGATATGGCTCAATATTAGGGTTAATTTACATTATGATAGATAAAATGATGCTAATTTATATTCACCTATTATGATACATTCATAATATATAATGCATAACCTGATACATCAAAAAAGAGAATTTAAAAATCTGAAAGTATAAATGGATATGTAAATACAATTCCATCAGTGTAATAATAATGAGACAGCCATCAGGAAAGGTATAAAAGTTTTGAACAGTACAGTTGACTAAATCTAAATGCATAATTTTCATTCAAGCATATGTTCAGTTGTTTAAAATCATAAAGAGGGTGTTATCTGAGTGCAGTTGAATTAAACAGGAAATTATTGACAGAAAGTTAAGTAGCACATCTGACAAACATGTTGAGGTTTCCACTTTCCTAACATGACCAGAATGATCCATACATACCATGAATGTGAAGACTGAACAGCAGTTATTGTAGCACATCCCAATAGGCACTTTGTGCCAGATACTAGTCTTTAAATGTTTGCACACTCCATTTAGCCCTTCTCTCAGGTAACACAAGAGGGTGGACACCATTGTTAATGTGCTAACAGATGAACAAACTGAGGCATCAGAGATAAATTGAAAGGATGATTGTCATCCAGCTCACAGGCCACTGTCCTGTGTTTTGGCATGAGGTTTATATGTGAATTGAAGAATTTCAGAAAGTCAGTTTTGCCATGTATCCATTAGCAATACTATGAGTTTGGTCTGATTAGTAAAAGTCACTCCATTCTTGAGAGGAAAGTCCTGTAGATGAGCTGGAAAACTTTGTATCCAGTGATTGGGCTGAGGTGAGACATTGTGTCTCCTTCACTTCTCCTTTGTCTCTAGGACCCACAAAACTTCACTTTAAGGGAATGTCATTTGGAAATAAAACTTCATATGAAAGCTCTTGTTATAATATAGAGATTCCAGGTGGGATGTTAGTTATCTTTTCTCAATATACCCACTCATCCTTGCCTCCAGGTGAAACATCATTGGTCTTTACAAGAAATCATGACCTGTATACCCAGTGTAACAAAAAATAACTTTATATTCTGAGACTTTGTTGTTATTAAATCTTTAATTCTCTCTCCTCTGTCTCTTCCCTTTATGAATCACTCCCATTTCTTTCCTGCATTCCTCACTTGATTTTTTGAGAGAAATAGAAAAAGGGACAAATATAAAACATTTATAAATATAAAGCAAGCCTCTCCTTTTTCATTCAATGCATTAAAAAAAAACTCAGTAAAAGCAGTTTTAACAGAATTGACCACAGTGCATGGAAGCAGATAGTGAGCTGATAGCACGTACAGGTGGAGCAGGGGTAGGAGTGGCTCTGCACAGTGATCAGAGCTTCAATATGCAGATCATTGTGATGCATTACCTAAAATTGTGTAAATGATGGTTTATGTATATTATTACCAACCAATTAATAATTTCAATAATTGTTAGCCTAATATTTTCTCTTTGCCATGTACTCTTTTATATGTTCAGATGGTCCATAGTAAATAGGTGAATCCTTATCATAAAAAGGGTGTGTCTAACCCCTTATACTTCAGGTATAATTCAAAGTCTTTCTCATAACATCATGAAAAATATGTAAATATTTGCTCAAAATTTCCACACCTTCAAAAAATTTTTGCATATGATTGCCCTAAAATACATTGAAATTTAGAATTAATTATAAATAAAGATTGCAAGTTGTCTCAATAAATAAACAAGTAAATTTATTAATGACCAAAATATGTCTTTTAATTCTTCAAGTCTGAGAAAAGACAAAAAAAATTTGTTTTTGCAATTTGATGGATGGGACTGCTTGTGCAATAACCTATTTATTTCAGGAGAAATTTGTTAGTTGGATATCCTCTTGAAGTGTGTACTGTTTAAGAACAATCTCAGTTTTGCAATCACTGTTTTGTCATACTTTTGGAACTAGTAATTGTTATTAGCAGTTGCAGAGTGCTGGCTTTTACTTCTTTGTTTGCTTTTAAAAATATAATAGTAATCTGAATTCAAGATAGAATAAATGTAAGTGCTGAAGGAATCATATGCTTAAACCCCTTTTTTTGATTTTTGGTACTTGCTGATTTACTTTTCTTCAATATAGCCATGATTATGAGAATATCTATTTCATTTATTTTATAAATATGAAATTCATGAAATGGACCTTTTTACAAATTTGGCACAAAACTAAGAAATCAATACACTTGACTTAGTAAACTTTATATCATCAATAAATACATTTTCCCCACATATAATATCTACTTATCAGGTGCTGCTAGTGACTTTTTTTAACAGAGAAAGTTTAGCATCTATTTAAATTCTTTAGAATTTAAATAATTCTTTAGAATTTAAATAATTTAAATAACTCTAGATGGCATCAAGAAAAAGGAGAAATTTATGATGCTGCTTAGTGGGAAACATTCACTTCAGTGAAAGAGAAGGAATGAAGACTTAGTGGTGAAATGAATCTAGAAATATATGATTCCACTCATACTAAGAAAGAAGATAAGGGGAAACATGAGTAAAATGTAAAGCAAATTATTTTATATTGAAATTCTAAATATATTAGGACAAAATTTTATAAAATATCTTAAATGGTTAAAGACTGTGTATGCAGACATTGAGTAGAGACTGTGGTAATACAGATATATTACTCTTGCAGATGTATTGAGACCAAGATCATAATACACGATAATGAGTTGATGTTATCATATACTATTGAGTAAGGTTTAAAATATTAAAATATGAAGCTGTATAGAAAATTGATTTGAAGAATTCTTATGGACCATATACTAATGAATATGTAGGAAATCTGTGAAGAGATGTGTCAGCTCTGGATTCTTGTGATTGAATAGTAGATCCAAAAATTGGGGTATCATGGACCTGCAGCATTCAGACAGCTGAAATATTGCTCTACCAGTGAGTGTCAAGTCTGAAGGAGGAGTATGGATTGGATTGGTGGGAAACAGTGAATCTCTGTAGAATCAGGAGTTGTGCTGAAAGAAATATTTCATGTGGTACTGTGCTATATAAGCAAACATATCTGACATTACCCTCTTTCCACTTAAATTTTCATGGTTTATAAAGTTTCCTTGACCTATCAGTGACCTACTCTTATTATTTTTTTTGCATGTCAAGGCACTGGAAATTGAACCCAAGTTTCCAGCATGGCAGGAGAGACCTCTGCCTACTGTGCCACCATGGCCCACACCTACTCTATTTTTAATGCTGCATATTTTACTTCCTAATTTGCATTTTCAAGGAGAATTATGGTCCATAATATATGAATAATTTAAACTATAATATGGCATAAAATATTAAAAGGTGTTGTGATATATTTCATTTTGTTGATTATTTTATCTAGTATATTGAACAAATGTATATATGCCAGAAAGCATTTAAGAAATATTAAAATCATGACAAAGATATGTTGAAGAATCAAATGTCAAAATCAAAAGTGTGTATATTAACAGATTCTGGGAAGATTATGTATATAACAAGTAAAAAAATTCTCATCAGAGAGGGGAATTTTTAATGCTTATTTTTCTAATGAAATCAGTATGAAAAGTCATAGGATGGGAAATGGAGATTAAAATAATTTTTGTCCTGATAGGGAATGGATTTAAAATCAATTATAAAAATTTGCATAAGCTCTTAAAAAATAGTATCTTCCCATCTCTATCCAGATTCTGTGTTTGTTATTAACACTGATATTACTAATGAGACAAGGTGCATAGAACTTACCTGTGTTAAATCTTTACTGTTCCAGTGAAAATGTTACCATTCAGTAGATCTGATTTATTACTAATAAGTGATAAAAATGCATGCAAACATATGCACAGTTCTTAAAAATTATATTGTATTGCTAACGCTACCCTGGAAATAATGCCACAAGCAGGAAGACCAGAGTGCACAAAGTAACATTATGATATTTCTTACTAACCAACACAAATTAGAGAGAATAAAATTGTATTCATGTGAGATAATAAAATGTTTAAGCCAATTTATTCTATATGTTTATTCTCTGTGAATATTAGGGGTTATTTATCACTTCACGACCAAGTCAAATTTTGCTAAGATGCCTAAAATCTACCATGGTGACTGAATTCCTCCTTTTAAGATTTTCCAATGTGTGGGAGCTCAGAATCTTGTACACCATGCCATTCCTACTTATATTTTTGGAAACCCTGATGGGGAACTTCTTATTGTCACAGTAACCATCTTTGATTGAAACCTTCACATCCCCATGTATTTCTTCTTTAGGAATATATCTTGGACTTGTGCTATAATCCTGGTACAATTCTCAAGGCATGTGTCCTTTCCTTCATGACAGCAGGATGATCTGCATGGTTGGATGTGCAACTCAGATATTTATTGTATACATTTTTTCTTTGTATGCTGTATGGTGACAGTCACATTTCATTCTTTTTCTGTGTGGGTATCCCTTATTATTCTTATATTTTTGTTTGCTTCAGTAGAGCTGCTATTCCTCACCATCATGATCCATGGCTATGGTGTGGCCATCTGCCAGCCCCTTCATTTCCCTGTGGTCATGAGGCCTCAGATCTGTGTCCACATGTCTCTAGGCACAGTGCTCTGTGGTCTGACCTATGCTGGATTCTACACTGGTGACATATTCTGGCTGCCTTACTGTCAGTCCAAAGTGATCTATCAGTTCTTCTGTGATGTCCCTTATCTACTGAAGCTCTCTTGCTCTGATTCCTTAAGCAATGAAATTTCAATTTTTCTCTGTTGTGCTGGCTACTGGTGAATACTTCACCTCTATCACAACATTTTATACTCACATATTTTTACTGTATTTAAGTTTCCAACTGGAGGAGAGCCAGGAAAAGCCTTTTCCACCTGTGTCCCTCAAATCCTCTTGGTGACCATCTTTGTAAGTTCAGATGCTGCTGTGTTTATGAAAACAATATCAATTCACCCATGAATCAGGACATGATCACCTCTTTGTTCCATCCCATAATTCCTACTTTCTTGAGTCTAATAATCCATAGTCTTAGAAACAAGTAGATAAAGGAAGTCATAAAAAGAGTTATGAGGAGAGTGCTTTTTCCAGGATAAACGTAAGATAATTGTTTGAAGCTATACCCATGTTCTTGGCATGAATTAAATTATGATTCATAATGAATTTTCCTCCCCATTTCCAATGTCATTGACCTGAACTGTTATCTGGAGGCTGAATGAAAAGAAAGAATCTGAGAAAGCTGTGCTTATAGAAGTCATTATAACTTATCTTTTTTATTTGGCAGTTTACATTTTAAATCATTATTATTTCTCAGTGTAAGTATTATTATTTATAAAATGAAAATCACTATTTTATGTTGGCAAAGTTCAGAATTAAGATTACATGTTTGAAGGAGTTAAAGTCTCCATTTTAGGGAGAAAAGTAGGTTTTGTTTCTATTTCCACATATATTACTTCTGATGCATTCTTTGAATATGCTTAGAAGAATAACATTTTAACTAGGCACAGTATTCTTCATGAGATGACAGAATGGTTTATCATATTGGATCATTTTCAAAACACTTGAAATCTGGCAGAGAAATTCAATAAAATATTACAGTTTAAGATTCTAGGAATGCAAATTGGGTAAATGATTTTCATTAATTTCAAGCAATATTCTCACTTCTGTTAATTCTAAGACTATTCTTATCACAAGATGTTCATGTGATAGTTAATTGATGAATTATATGACTTTGTAAACTATTATTCATCTTGAAAACTTTCTTTTATTTCTATAGCATTTTCAGAAACATAATGCTATGTCCCTTCTATACAACTATGCATTTATGCATTAGGCTTGCATTTCAGGATAGCATTGTGTAGTAATTGATGTATAAGTAACACTGTTATTTAATAAAATGATGATGTAATCAATTTTAAAATATATTCATAAAATTTATTCTTCACAAATCAATTGATACCCTTTGTATCACCATCCAGTTTGGAAACCAATTCCCAAGTCAAAATTGTCACCATTACCTTGACACTTTACAAAAGCATTCAAATATAATGCCTTTGAAATGCATTCAAATAAATGCCATAGCATTTTATGGGCATAATAATATAAAATCATAATATACAAAGGAAAATTAAGAGAACTAAAAGTAGAAATGAGAAAATATTGCAATAATTAAACAGCTTAAATTGTAACTCTGTGACTGTTCAATTCATGTGTCAATTTAGCTAGATTTTGGTGTCCAGTTGTCTGGTCAAACTGGCATTGACATGATAATTACTGTGGGGATATTTTCTGGATTTAAATCATAATTTTAAATTGATTGTATGTATGACTGATTACATCTAGAATAAACTAAGGAGATAGACTTCAACAATGAGAGAAACCTCATCCGATGTGCAAAAAGCCTTAAAAGAACACATGATGTTAGCACTCAGAAGGAAGAAATCCCATCTCTACTTCAGCCATCCAGATTCTCCTGAGAAATTCATCAAAAATCTTCATCAGAGTTCACAGCACGTGACCTGCCATATGGAATTTGGACTTGCCCATCCCCACAGTTAGTCATATGAACCAATTTCTATAATGTAATATTTGTATTATATATTATACTATATATTATGTTGTATATTTATAGTCATTTCTGTTTCTCTGGACTACATTGTCCAACAACTGACAGAACAAACAGACAGAAATAAGGATAAATAGAAGAAATGAACATGGAATTTTTCACTTAGACCTAATCGACATTTGAAGAACTTTATGGCCCCAAAGTGCTGATTTTATGTTTTTTTAATAAATACAAATGGATTTTTGCTAAGTAGACCAAATACTGAGCCATGAGGAAAATCTGTACAAAGTTCAAAAAACTGAAACCATCACAAAATATTACCTATTTTCTCAGGTATCAATGAAGATAGCTTGGGTAGAAGAATCTGCAATTCCAGTTACTCATCTGTGTATTTCTTCTGGCAGTATTACCAGTTTTGCCTCATGTAATTGGTCTCTGAAACATGTAGGTTTGAGATTTATTTCTGTCATCTTAATGAAGTGACACCCTTATCACTCTGAAATAAGTTTCATTAACCTTGATAATATTTTTCCCTAAAATCTACTTTACCTGAAGCATTACTTCAGTGCTAGCATCATATATCTTTACTTCTTATTTTCATATAGTTATATTTAAAATGTATTTTTGAAGGCTACATGTTCAGTCTTGTTTTTCATTCTAGCAGGGAATCTTCTTTCTAATCATTCCAATTGTTTATATTAATTATAAATATTGATATGTTTACATTAGTTATATCACATTACTATTTTTTCCTTTTCTTTGTGCCTTTATTTTTACTAATTTTTGGCTTTCATTTTCATTACTATTTTTTATAACTTAGATTAATTAAGCATATATTTCTTCACCATTATTTTGTTAGTTATGATTCTTTTCCTTTCATATTGTTTTTGCTTTAGGGTACATGGTATACATAAATCTACCTTAATTTGATTTTTAAAATTTAATTAGAGAAATTGTAGGCTTACAGAAAAGTCATGTGAAATATAGTGTTCCAATAAACTCCTCAAATATTAACACTTTGCATTAGTGTGGTACCTTTGTTAAAATTGATGGAAGAATATTACAATTGTGCTATTAATTATAACCTATAGTTAACGTTAGGGTCTATGTTTTCCCCATATACCTCTCCTTTTTTCCTAGTTTTATTTTTATTTTTCTATTTTTATTCTAGTGACATTTACTTCCTGAAAATTTCACTTTTAAATAAATTCACATATATAATTCTGTGCTGTGAATTATACACACAGTGTTGTGCTATGATCAACACCAACCACTTCCCAAACTTTACAATTAAACAAAATACAAATTATGTACAAATTCAGCATTAATTCCTGCTTCCCTATCCTCATCCTTGCCCCTGGTAAACTACACTCTAGATTCTAATTCTATGAATTTGCTTTTATTCTAATTATTTCATGTCTGTGAGATCATACAGGATTTTGTGTCTGGCTTATTTGACTCAATATAATGTCTTCAAGTTTCATCCATGTTTATTCATGAACCAGAACTTCATTCCTTTTTAATGCTAAGTAGTATGCTATTCTATGTATACCACACATTTTGCCTAACCGTTCATCATTTGATTGACACTTGGGTTGTTGTCATCATTTGGTGATTGTGTATAATGCATCTATGACCCTCTGTGTGAAAATATCTGTTTGAGTCCCTGTGTTGCATCAAATGGTAGTTCTACACTTAGCTTTCTGAGGAACTGCCAAACTCTTTCACAGTGGCTGTGACATTTTACCTCCCACCAGCAATGAATGAGAGTTCCCATTTCACCAAATTCTCTAGAACAATTGTAAGATTCTGCTCTGTTTTAAAAGTAGCCATTCTAGTGAGGGGTGAAATGGTATCTCACTGTGGTTCTGGTTTGCATTTCCCTGATAGCTAGTGATGTTGTGCATCTTTTAATGTGCTTTTTCATCATCTGTATGATGTGCTATACAGTTCTATATTTTATCTTTAAATTTGTATTCTAATGAGACATCTTTAGAGAAATGTCTATTTTAGAGAAATGTCTATTCAAATGTTTTGCCCCTTTTTTAATTGGGTTATCTCACTTTTTGTTGTTGAGCTGTAGGATTCCTTTATATATTCTAGATACTAAACCCTCATCAAATATGTGGTTTCCAAATATTGTCTACCATTGAGTAGGTTGTTTCTTCACATTCCTGATAAGGTCCTTAGGTGCACAGAGTTTTAAATTGTGATGGGGTCCAATTTACATTGGGGCCAATCTTTCATTGCTTGTGCTTTAGGAATAAAACCTAAGAAGCCCTTGCCTACTGCAAGATCCTGAATATGCTTCCCCATATTTTTCTCTAAAAGTTTTACAGTCCCAATTCTTATATTTTGGTCTTTGATGAACTTTCAGTTACTTTATGTGTATGGTATGAAATAAGGTTCATCCTTCATTACTTTGCATAGGGATTTCCAGTTCTCCCAGCACCATTTTGAAGGGAATATTTTACTTTCCCAAGTGAGTGGACTGGGTAGTCTTGTGAAAAAACTGATTGTACTTAGATGTTTGGATATATTCAATTTCATTGGTCTATATGAATATCTTTGTTCCAGGACCATGCTGTTTTGACCATAGTAGATAAGTAATAAGGTTTAAAGTAAGGAAATGTAAGTTCTCCAGCTTCTTTTGCAAGATAGTTTGAATATTCAAGACCCTTACTTCTCCAAATTATTTTGATAATTGGCTTTTGCATTTTGGCAAAATATGCTGTTTGAATTTTGATTGGGTTTGCATTGAATCTGTAAATTATTTTTGGTAGAATTCACATTTTAATAATATTTAATTCTTTCAAGCCATGAGCATGTGATGTATTTACATTTATATATATCTTCTTTAATACTTCTAGCAATGTTTTGTAGTTTTTCATGAATAAATCCTTTAAATCTTTGGTTAAATTTATTTCTAGATATTTGTCTTCTTTAGTTATTTTTTAAATGGAATGTTCTTTTCTTGATTTCCTCTTCAGATTGCTCATTACTAGTGTATAGAAATACTACTGATTTTTTGCATGTTGATCTTTTATCTTGCCACTCTACTGAATTTCTTTATTAGCTCTAGTAGCATTTTTGGTAGATTGTTCAGAACTTTCTGTATGAAGGATGATGCAATCTGCAAATAGTGAAGTTATGTTTCTTCCTTCCCAATGTGGAGATGTTTTACTACTTTTTCTTGCCTAACTGCTCTGGTTGGAAATTCTAGTACAACGTTGAACAATAGTCATGATAGGAGACATCTTTTTTTTGTTTAATATCTTAGAAGGAAGGCTTTTGGTCTTTCACCACTGAGTATGTTAGCTTAGGTTTTTCATTTATACCCTTCATATATTCATGAGATTTCCTTCTGTTCTTATGTTTCTAAGTGTTTTTAATGAAGACATGATGGTTCTTCACAATGAGATTTCTTCTGTTGAACCACCCTTGCATATTAGGGTTAAAACCCACTCTATCATGGTGTAAAATTTTATTAACATGCTATTGGACTATTTTGCAATATTTTGTTGAGAATTCTTGCATCTACATTCATTAGAGAAATTGGACTTTAATTTTCTTTTCTTGTAGTATCTTTATCTGGCTTTGCTATTGGGATGATTTTAGCCTCATAAAATAATGTAAATAGTATTCCATCCTCTTAATTTTTTGGCAGAATTTGAGCAGGACTGGTATTAATTCTCCTTGAAATGATTGGCAGAATTCACTTGTGAGGCCATCTGGCCTGGGGTTTATATTGGTTAGAATTTTATGACTGATTCCATCTTTTGACCTCTGTTGAGGTTTTCTATTTTCAGTGAGACAGTGTAGGTTATTCATGTGTTTCTATGAATTTGTCCATTTAATCTTTGTTGTCTACTTTGTTGACATTTGGTTATTGAGATGTCCTCTTATAATCCTTTTATTTCTGTGGGGACAATTTTGATGCCCCCCTCTCATTTCTGATTTTAATTATTTGTGTCACCTCTCATTTTTTATTTGTCAGTCTAAAGAACCAATATAAAAACATATTTTCTGTTGTGTTTTATCCTCAAATGAATTTATTCTGCTCCAGTATTTGTCAGTTCTTTTCTGCTGCTTGTTCTGTGAACAGTTTGCTGTTGTTTTTCTACTTCATCCAGGTGTGCAGTTAAGCTTTTACTTTTAGCTCTTTTTTTCTTTTCTTTTCTTTTTTTTAACATGGACAGGCACCAGGAAATTAACCTGGGTCTCTGGCATGGCAGGCAAAAATTCTGCCACTGAGCCACCATCACAACACCCTCTTTTTTCATTTTTAATGTGAGCATTTAGGCCTAGAAATTTCCCATACATTAGTGATCTTGCAGTATCCCATAGCTTTTAATATGTTGTTTTCTCATTTTCATCAATCTCCTCAAGGTATTTACTCACATCCCTTGAAATTCTTTTTTCACCCATTAATTGTTCAAGAGAGTTTTATTTAACTTCCATAAATTTGCATATGTTCTAATTCTCTGCCTTTGAATGACTTGCAAGATCATTTCATATGGTCAGAGAAGATGCTTTGAATAATTTCATTCTTTTTCAATTTATTGAGGCTTATTTTGTGACACAACATGTGGTCTCTCTGGGAGTATGATCCATGTATACTTGAGAAGAAAGTATATCCTGCTTCTTTTGAAGTACAATAATTTTTTTATATAACTATTAGGTCTAGTTAGTAACAACATTTTATTCAAATTTTTTGTCTCCTTATTGATCTTTTGTCTAAATATTCTATCTATTTATGTGAGTGGTATATTTAAATCTCCTACTGTTATTGTAGAAGTGTCTATTTCTCCCTTAACTTTTGCTAGTGTTTGACCTATGTATTTTAGGGCACTGCAATTAGGTGCATATATATCTATGATGGTGTTTTATTCTTGGTGGAGTATTCCTTTTATTAATATGCAGTGTCCTTTTGTGTCTCGTAAAAACTTTTGACTTAAATATGATATTATACAATTTTAGTGTAGCTACCACAGCTTTTTTCAGGTACTACTTGTATGAAATATCATTTACTAAACTTCCACTTTCAACTTATGCTTGTCTTGTGTGTACGGCAAGTCTCTTGCAAACCACTTATTGTGGATCATGCTTTTTATCCATTTTTCTATGCTCTGTTTTTGGATTGGAGAATTTAATCCATAAAATATAGTACATTTATATTACTATAAAGGCACTATTTACATTTTTTTCTTTGCTTGAGCTGCTTGTGACAAAATGATGGGATGTCACTTCTGATATTAGATTATACAAAAAGACACTAGGATATATCTTGGTTTCTCTGTTAGGCATCTTCTCTCACTCCCTAACTGAGGGAAGGCATTGACTGCTTTAAGGCAGTCTTATGGTCATTGGGACCTGAGAAAAAAAATCATTTAAATGAGGTCAAAAGCAGAACCCAGACTGCCCATTTGTGACTTCAGATGAAATTACAGTAATATCTGACAGCATGACTGTAGCCTCATGATAGATCATAGAAAGAATAACCAAGCTAAGCTGCTTCTGAATTCCAAATCCAAAGAAACCATGAGATATTCCTGATTCACTGGAAGGAGATATTATGGGTTTGTTTGTTCAAAACTTCTGTTTTTGAAAAGTATTGTTGGCATCAATTTACATTTAGTAATTTTTTAGTGGCTGGAAGTGAGGTAATGCCATAACAAGAAGAACAAAAACCAAAATTACAAGAATGGCTATCAAAGGTAGATATCTTTGAAGAGAACGGAAATTAAAGTTTAAATTACCTTGTTTAATTTGTTGATTACATATTATTGGTTAAGGCTGCCATTGAGGCTTATAGAAAAGTGATTAATATATTGCTACAAGCTGTATTAGGCTGATTCTTATTATATAATGACATAATATTTAGGAACACTCCTGCTTGAAATAATATGGAAATAAGAAAATATAGCTAAAGATATTTCCAAATGAACTGTTGAAGATGCTGTTTCATTTTTTCTTACTTACTTATATATAAAATAGAAAGGAAAAATAAATTGAAGGAAGGAACTTTAAACAGGAAGGAATCATAACTTGATGGTTTTAAAATCAAATTTTAACCCCTCCAAATGTCAAATGACACTAAATTTAAGAAATGGCTTGTTCTAGTTTGCTAGCTGCTGGAATGCAGTATACCAGGAACATAATTGCTTTCTTAAAGGTGAATTTAATAAGCTTGTATTTAACAGTGCTAAGGCCATGGAAATGTCCCAATTAAAGCAAGTCTATAGAAATATCCAACCTAAGACATCCAGGGAAAGATACCTTGATTCAAGAAGGCTGATGAAGTTCAGGGTTTCTCTCTCAAGTGGAAAGGTACATGGCAAACATGGTCTGGGTTTCTCTTTCATCTGGAAAGGCATGTGGCAATCACAGCATCATCTGCTAGATTTCTCTCCTATTTATGTGTTTTAACCAGGGTACATCAAAATACATGAGGCAATCATTGGCAAAACCTAAAGGAAAAATCCACACCTCTGCAATAATAGTTGGAAATGTCAATGAACTACTTTCATCAATAGATAGAACATCTAGGCAGAAGATCAATAAGGAAACAGAGAATTTGAAAAATATGATAAATGAGTGAGTCCTAACAGACATATGCACAACAGTGCACCTCAGAACAGCAAGATTTACATTCTTCTCAAGTGCACATGGCTCATCCTCTAGGATAGAGCACATGTTGGGTGACAAGGTAAGTCTTAGTGAATTAAAAAAATTGTTTTTATACAAAGCCTTTTCTCTGACCATATGGAATGAAGCTGAAAATCAATAACAGGAGGAGAACTGAAAAGTCCTCAAATATATGAAAGTTAAGTAACACATTCTTAATCAGTGGGCAAAGAAAAAAAGAACATAAAACTAATTGCAAAGCAAGCAGAAGAAAAGAAATAAAGATTAAGGAAGAAATAATGAAATTGAGGACAACAACAAAATCAACAAAGCAAAAAGTTGTTTTTTTGAGAAGATCAATAAAATTGACAAACCTTTATCTAGACTGATAAAGTCAAAAGAGAAGATGCAAGTAGATAAAATCAGAAATAAGAAAGAGATCCCACAGAAATAAAAAGGATTGTAAGAGGATACTGTGAACAGCCATATGCCCCAAATTAGGCAACCTAGATGAAATGGAAAAATTCCTAGATAAAAACAGACAACCTACACTAACTCTAAAAGAAATAAAAGAACTCCCCACAGGCCAATTACAGATAAAGAGATTGAATCAGTCATCAAACACCTCTCAACAAGGAAAAGGTCAGAACCAGATGGCTTCACAAGTAAATTCTACCAACCATTCCAAGAATTCTACCAATTCTTTAATTCACAGAACTTACAAATCCTGCTCAAATTCTTCCTAAGAATTGAAGAGGAGGGAACATGATCTAACTCATTCTGTGAGGCCAACATTACTTTTATAAAGATGAAAGCAAATAAAGATATTACAAGAAAGGAAAATTAGAGACTAATTTCTTTTATGAATATGGATTTAAAAATCCTCAACAAAATACTTTCAAACTGAATCCAACAGCATATTAACTGAATTATGCACCATGACTATTGGGTTTTATTCCAGGTGAACAAGGGTGGTTCAAAACAAGAAAATCAATTAATGTACTACACCATGTTAACAAAATGAAGGGGAAACCACCTGATCATCTTGAATGAGACTGAAAAAGCATTTAATACATACATCATTCTTTCTTGACAAAAATACTTAGAAAGTCAAGAATAGAAGGAAATAGCCTCAACACAATAAAGGATGTGTATGAAAAACATACAGCTAACATCCTACTCAATGGTGAAAGACTGAAAGCTTTCCCTCAAAGGCCTGGAAGAAGACAGGGTGCCCACTATCACTACAGTTATTCAATATTGTACTGGAAGCTAGGTAAGAAAAAGAAATAAAAATCATCCAAATTGTAAAGGAAGAAACAAAACTTTCACTATTTGCAGATTATACAGTTCTGTATCTAGAAAGTTAAAAAAAATCAACAGCAAAGCTACTAGAGCTGATGAATGAATTCAATGGCAGGGTAGAAGATTAACATGCAAAAATCAGTAGCATGTCTATGCACTTGTAATGAGCAATATGAAGAGGAAATCAAGAAAAAAATTCCATTCACAATAGCCACTAAAAGGATCACATATCTAGGAATAAATTTAACTAAGGATGTAAAGGACTTGTACACAGAAAACTACAAAACATTACTATTAGACTTCAAAGAAAATCTAAATAAACAGAAGGAAATTCTGTGTTCAGGGATTGGAAAACTAAATAACATTAAGATGTCAATTCTACCCCCAAATGATTTACAGTTTCAATACAATTGCAGTAAAAATTTCAACAGCCTATTTTCCAGAAATGGAAAAGCCAGTTATCAATTTTTTTGGAAGAGTAAGGGACTCCAGATAATGAAAAATATTGTAAAAATGTTGTAAAACATTGTAAAGAAGTTGGAGGAGAAAGACATTGTAAAGAAGTTGCACTGTCACTGCCTGTCTTTAAAGCATCTTACAAAGCTACAGTGGTCAAAAAAGCATGGCACAAGGATAGATATATTGATCAGCGGCATCAAAATGAAAATTCAGAATAGAACCTCATGTTTATGGCTAATTGATTTTTGACGAGGCTTCACTATGTACTCAACTGGGAAAGAATAGTTCTGGAAAAATTAGATATCTATATGTGAAAGAGGACCCCTATCTCACTCCATAAACAAAAATTAATCAAAATAGACCAAAGACCTAAATATAAGAACCAGGACTATAAAACTCTTAGGAGAAAAGGTAGAGAAGCACCTTCAGAATCTTGTACTAAGCACTGGTTTCCTTGACTTTACACCCAAAACACAAGCAAGAACAACAAAACATAGATAAATGGAACCTTGTGAAAATTCAAAATTTTATGCAGCTGAAGATTGTCACCAAAGCAAAAAGAGAACCTACTCAATGGGAGAAAATATTTGGAAACCATGTATCTGATAAATTTAATATCCAGAATATATAAAGAGATCTTATGACTAAAAATAGAAAGACAAGCAATTAAAATATGGGCAAAAGACTTGAATAGACATTTCTCCAAAGAGGAAATACAAACGGCTAAAAAGCACAGAAAAAGATGCTCAAATCACTAGCTATTAAGATAATGCAAATTAAAACCACAGTGAGGTACCATTTTACACCCACTGGAATGACTACTATTAAAAGATAAAAAAAGAAGTGTTGGAGAGGAAGTGGAGATATAGGATGTTCTAGTTTGCTAGCTGTCAGAATGCAACACACCAGAGATGGATTGGCTTTTAATAAAAGGGGATTTATTTTGTCAGTTCTTCAGAAGAAAGGCAGCTAACTTTCCACTGAGATTCTTCCTTACATGGGAAGGCACAGGATGGTCTCTGCCATCCTTCTCTCCAGGCTCCTGGGTTCCAACAACTTTCCCTGGGGTGACTTCTTTCTGCATTTCCAAAGGCCTGGGCTGAGCTGGGAGTGCTGAGATGAGGAATGCCAAGCTGCATGGGCTGTGCTACATTGTGGTCTCTCATTTAAGCACCAGCCAATTAAGTCAAACATCCTTCATTGCAGCAGGCACACCTCCTAGCTGACTGCAGATGTAAATCAGCAACAAATGAGGTTCATGTACCTTTGGCTCAAGTCCACAGCAACAGAACTATATGCCTTCACCTGGCCAAGTTGACAACTGAATCTAACTACCACACGTCCACCCCTTGTCAACTTGGCAACTACACACATCACCTTAAACAGTATTAAGGTGCAAAAAATTCTCTTCTGGCTTCAGCCCTGTGAATATCAAAACAAATTGTCTGGTGCCAATATGCAAAGGAGGATATTCACACGATATAGGTTTTCATTTCCATAGGGAGAAATTGGGAGAACACATGTAAAACCTGCAGGACAAACACCATTGGATTTTGAAGTCTGAAAGTGGCAGTCCCATCCTTTCTGAGGGCCTATGCAGTGGCCCACCTCTTTGCAAATCAACCTCGGGGAACATCGAGGAGACCACCTCTTGGGTCCACCCTCTCCAGGCATCATGGCCACCCCTGGGCTCTCTGCCATTTCTGGGACACACGCTCTACCCCTCCATGTGGTGGCAGCCAGGCTCTCCCATTCCCCCAAGGAGCATGCTACACCTTTCCCAAGGCCCGAGGCTGCACAACTCTTCCACTGCAACAAGGTGGGTGTCTCATCCTCACCCTTCAGGGTAAACTCACCCTCTCCATGCGTACGGGTGGGTCCACTCTCCTGGCCAAGTTTTCATGGCTTCAGACCCAAGCTTCCATGGTTCTCACTCTGCAAACTCCAATCTCTGCCTTTTGTGTCCTCCTTTGTCCAGATTGTCAGTAGTTCTGTTTACACCAACAGTCTCTTCAGGCACTCCAAGACTTCTCCATCATTCTCTTTAATTCCTCCAAAATCTTCCCCTTAGCCATCCAAAAAAAAAACTGTTCCAACATATCTGGTACTTGCAAACCATAGCAGCACCCTACTCTCTGGTACCAAATCTGTTCTAGTTTGCTAGCTGCCTGAATGCAACACACCAGAGATGGATTGGCTTTTAATAAAAGGGGATTTAGTTTCTTAGTTCTTCAGAGGAAAGGCAGCTAACTTTCCACTGAGATTCTTCCTTACGTGGGAAGGCACAGGATGGTCTCTGCTGGCCTTCTCTCCAGGGCCCTGGGTTCCAACAACTTTCCCCGGGGTGACTTCTTTCTGCATCTCCAAAGATCTGGGCTAAGCTGCAAGTGCTGAGATGAGGAATGCCGAGCTGCATGGGCTGTGCTACATTGTGGTCTCTCATTTAAGCACCAGCCAATTAAGTCAAACATCCTTCATTGCAGCAGGCATGCCATCTAGCTGACAGCAGATGTAAATCAGCAACAGATGAGATTCATGTACCATTGGCTCAAGTCCACAGCAACAGAACTAGGTGCCTTCACCTGGCCAAGTTGACAACTGAATCTAACCAACACATAGGAATATGCATTCATTGCTGGTGGGAATGGGAAATTGTGCAGACACTGTGGAAGAGTTTGCTAGTGCTTTGGGAAGCTAAGTATAGAATTGCCAAATGATCCAACAATTGTTCTAGTAGGTATGTACCCACAAGAATTGAAAACAGATATTTGAACAAATATTTTCACATTGACATTCATAGCATCATTATATGCAATAACCAAAAGATGGAAGCAACCTAAATTTCCATCAACCAATGGATGGCTAAAGAAAATGTGATATATACATTCAATGGAATATTATTCAACCTTAAAAAGGACTGAAGTCCTGATGCATGTGACAGCATGGATGAACCTTGGGGACATTATACTGAGTGAAATAAGCCAGACACAAAAGGACATATGTTTTATGATCTTACTGATATGACTAGTTATAATAAATAAACTCATAGAATTAGAATCTAGAACATAGTTACCAGGGGATTGATTGATTGGGACAAGAATGGGGAATGTGTTCTTAAATTTGTACAGAATTTCTATTTAGGTTGATATAAATGTTTGAAAATGGGTAGTGGTGTTGGTAGCACATTATTGTGAATGTAATTAGGTGAATGTGGGTAATAAGGGAAAATTTACATAATATATGTTACTAGAATAAAAATAAAAAGATAAAACATAGATTGTATAACACAGTGAACCCTACTGCTGATGATGTACTATAGTTAATAGTACAAGAATATTCTCTTACAAATTCCAACAAAGCTATGACACTAATAAATTTGTAATAGGGTGTTACACAGGAGAATAGTAAACCTAATATAAACTACAGGTGATAGTTAATAGTACATTTTAATAGTCTTTTATCAGTTGTAGCAGAGGTAACTACTGTTAAAAAATAGTACAATTACAAAAAAGTGCTGTCATAATTTGCAACAAATGTTCCACACCAGTGCAAGGTGTTGATAGGATGGTGTATGGGAATCTTGTATTTTATACATGATTATTCTGTAAATCTACAACTTCTCTAATCAAATTTAAAAAATTAATCTGTTCTCACTAAGGTTCACCTCCTTACCTGCCAAATCCATTTAAACCCCTAGAAACCTGCCTTCTCCCTCTGTGAACATCTGAAACTACTCACAGTGGTTATCATTAATTTCCTCATTGGCAAGTCTAAATTTTCTGTCCTTGTCTTACTTGACCTTTCAGCAGCACCCTACGCTGTTGACTACTTCCTCTTTCACACAAGTCTGTTCTTTCTTGGTTTGGAGATCATTAGTCCCACCTGCTTATTCTCATACAGCCCAAACTCTCCTTCTCCATCTACTCTCATTATGTTCAATTCCTAAACTATTGATATTCTATTGGATTATGTGTCTTTGTCACAGTTTTTCTCAAACTAAATTATTGACTGTGTATGATTTAATCTAAGTTTTCTTTACCTCAAATATGTCTCGTGTTCTCATGACTTTTATATTCCTCCCTTTCTTGCTTTATTTGCCACCAATCTTTCCTTTTGTACCTTCCATTTTGTTTTTTCTGTTTTCATTTTTCAAAATATTTCAGCTTCTTCATAAGTATCTATGATTGCCTCTTCCACCACTGCCTTGATCTATATGTATCAAGCCCTCAATGCTTATTTCATAACATAAATTTGTGTGCTCAGTAGTACTCTTTTCTTATTTAATATATGGCCCCATCTTTCCCTAAATCTCTGAAGCAAGAATCCTGGCATTTTTACTACACTTCTAAATCTTACTCATCTATCTTACACCCTACAGCATTCACTTAATAACCAAGAATTGTACCTATTATTTTCTTGGGTTTTATATACATATTCACTGGAATACTCACTAATCTTACATTCAGTGAGCCATTTTCAAATCTACTCTACCCATTCTGTCATATACATTGTATCCAAGACAAATTCTTAATAAGACAATTATGTCATACTGCCTCTTCTAATAGATTTCAGGATGAAGAGCGAATAAGTGCCTTTTTGATCTGACATTTGCCTGTCATAAATCACTGTCATCTCATTCCGGTTCCCAAATAAATGGTTACATTTGTTGCTCCAGTGGTACTGGCAGTTTCTATAATAGTCTGTGATTTTTTTCCTTCTTCTCTCTGTTCTTTTCCATAAAACAACTTAACCACTTCAGTCTTCAATGAATGCCTAATAGAACTAAATTTCTACACCATACTTTTAGCAAGTAATCATATTTTGTCATCTTCCGTTTCAAAAAATGACAGAATTTTCTAGTGTCTTATAGTTGATTATAAGGATGCTGAGAACAGAGGTTTCAGATTACATTTAATTTCCTATTCCCTATGGTGTTTAATGTGATTTTAAACACATAGGTGGTGATAACAAGTATTTGTTGGAAAGATGAATAAATGAGTGAATGAATACCTGAAGAGACTGCCTTTGAAGGAAAATTGCCACTTTTATGATTTGTTAGAAATTATCTGTTTCCTTTTGATCGCTGAGTTGAAAAACCTAAATTCCAGTTTGAAGTATAACTTCATTAATTAATTTGTAAAATATTATGAATAGTTACAATAAGTTAGGTGTGTGGGAGGTGGTAGGGATTATAATGGTGAGTAAAAACAGACATGCCCCTTGTTCCAGTAAAATGTGTGATTTTGTGGAGAAGACAAATATAATATTTAAATAATTACACAAACAAATGTCTATTGAAAATATTATAAGTGCTAAGGACAAAACAAACAATGTGGTAGCAAAAATTCATTAAAAGTGGCTGACTTGGTTAGGGTAGTGCAGAGGAGGTAGTGCTTAAGCAGAGACCACTTTGCCACTTTGAACCTCAGTTCCTTCATTTGTAGAGTGTAAATAAAACTCTTTTAATTCTGTAGAAGATGGCTAGGGAGTGAGAATAAAATAATATGTATGACAGGGCTTTGAAATCATACATTATTATTTTCATTGGATTTATGCCTTCTCCACATGTCATGCTTTTTCTTTTCCAAGAAAGAGTGGACCTTTGTTGTGTAAGTCACAGAGTCTGAAAAATACTTCATCAAATGAAATACTTTATTTTTTGAACAAAAATAAATGCACTGCCAATATCTTCAAAGTACTCCTCTTTTGAGCCTGACACTTAAGGTTTTCAAGAGATGGATCTGAAATCAACATTGATTATATTTTAATAAGATGAATCAAAAGTAATAGGTAACAAATTCATACATTCAGTTAACCTTGACACAGACTGTTCCATCTAAAATAATTCATGTTTCTGGAATAGTGGATAGTTACAGGAACTACACATCACTGCCATGCCCACAACTAGGGCTTCTCAAGCAGCTCATGGTGTCTCTATGAAGTCTTCCCTCATGGTCTCACCAACAAAGTGTCATGGGTAGTTGAGCAGACATTGTACAGGGTGACTTGGGGCTGCAAGCCATGTGCCCAGAAAGAGAGAAAGACAGAGAAAACCAGGCATAAACTGTATCAACTCTTATAACTTAGCCTTGGAGTGATGCAGCATTCTATTCATTAGTGTTCAACGATTATTTTCAGTTTTGTTAAGTACTACCTAAGTGCCATTGTTACTGTACTTTTTTTCTTCAACACAAATTATTTTAGAGTTATTCTCCATAGGAGTGAAACCTTATTTCCATAACCCTAAATAGGGGCATATGGATTAAAAATGGCATTTTAACATGAATTATTCTTTTTTGTATTCATCTTACAAAGAAAAACATAAATTACATTTAATTTTATGTTCACAAATTATCTTTACTGAAAGAATATGCATAATTAATATGCCTTAGCTAATCTCACCAAGAGATGTCAACCCTAAATTAGAACAGTAAGAGGAAGAAAATACTAAAGATAATGAGTAAATGTTGATCTTATCACAAATTTCAATCAAAATTTATGCAACTAGAAACATTTTGACCATTAAAGGGATGTACAGACATAGCAAATTGCCTAAATCCTACAAAATTCTCAAAGAAAATTTTAAAAACTTAAGGAATTCATTTTCACATCCAAAGAAAGCTTTGTAAATTTCATGAGAAAATAAAGATTGGTTTCCAAAATATTATCTAATGATTAAAAATGTAAACAGAAAAACCTGACTGTTCAAAAGAATTGGTAAGCATTAGTCTATTATAACTTCAAAAGTGATCATTTATTTTTATGTTCTCAGACAAAATGAATGAATATCAATTACCTATAAGAATATCCATTCTTTCCTTTTTACTTAGTTTCAGGAAATCCAATTTTTACATTGAGGAATGTTTACATTTCTTGAACTCCCTTGAAACTTCAGAAGATTTGATTCAATGAAGAGGGCATGTCATTCCAGTCTTTATCCTTCCTTCCAAAGAGGAGTTAGTGTATGGACTGAACATGGAAACAAATGCCCAGCCATTGTAAGGTCTGCCAGGCCATATTATGGCTGCTAGGGCAACACAACAGGGTGACCAAGCATTGCTAATGGCTGCAGGACCAGCATGATAGAGCTGTCTTTCCTGTGAAAGTCTATGTGTGAGAGAGATAAATCTCTACTTTGTTTAATCCACTAGTATTTGGAGTTTTTCTATTGCATTCAGCAAGACCTATTCCTAACTGACAAATATATTTGTTTCTTTGTGTTTTTAAGCATGTGGTTCATTCTCTTTCTCTTTGCTTTTGGTTGGATTCTCTTTATAACTTCACCCTCTTACTCTATTCATTTCTTTCTTTTGCCTGTCTCTTTGTTCCCTTCCCTTAAATAATAATAATAATGATAATAATAATAATAAATATGTATTTTAATTGAATTATCTCAGAGCAATGAGAGTTTAAAAATATTTTTTGATTACCATTTTTATTTTTTTAATGCCAGGGAGGTTAATATTTTATATTTATTTTTCCTAAGGTCAAAAACAAAACACCTCATCACCTGACATTTTGTCTTGGCCCTGATACTCTTCTGAAGCTTATTACCCTCCAGTGTGTCATTGGGCCATGGTAGAACCAATATTCCATTCCTTGGCTAAGGTCACTCAAAGGCTATATTTAGGCCTTCAAAAGGTTCAAAAATCAATATTTTCTCAAGTTTACAATTTAAATCTCTCTGACTGTAAGGCCAGTTCTTGAATAAGAGACTCTTAAATGTGAGTTATAGCAGAAGCAGAAAGACTGTTAAAATAAATTTAAAACCCTTCACAGCTGGGAGTTACCCTTTCAATTTTGGAAAGTCATTCTTGTTTCAATAGATGCAATAAAGATTTAGCCTCTAATCTCTGGTCATACCTCACAGGTTTTTGTCAAGAAGTGGCAAGCAGAAAATACACTCCTTATAATTTCAGTTGCATTAAATTGTCATTTTAAGGTATTCAAATGTAATAAACAGATAGTAACAAACCAAAGCACTTAACATCCATTCCCACTGAACATTTAGCCATTATCCTAGAAGTAGCCCAGATCCCTGTCTGCATATTTATTAAAAGTCTACTTTAACCACACAATCAGGTGATGTAATAAACCTAACTGTACAGGGATCTCTTCATAGAACAGGGGTTTATGATGGCCCTCAGTTTTTTAAAGGTAATTTTCTCTGTTTTTTTCCAACAATTATCTTGGTATAAATTTTCATTATACATTTCTGGACATGTGAATGAGACTTTTTCTAATCTTTTTATGAAAGATTTAAAGCAGTATGCTGTATTTCCAGGCTCATTTAAAATGTGTTTGGATTTTAGTTTGCAATGACTCTGGCTCTACCAGAGAAATCTGTTTAGTTGCATAAAAATATGATTTCATTCTATAAAACAACTTGAGATTCTGTCTTCTATTATATGCATATTTATGACAACACACACACGGCATCTAACCCTTAAACTTAGCTATTATACAAAATCTTAAACTAATTATTCCTTTTTTGTGTGTGTTGCAGTGGAAATTAGTCTTAAATGCTGTATCTGCTAAATGGAAATAAAACTGCTTACTATACTGAAAATTATGCTAGCTCTTTGAAGGCTCATCGCTATCACTAGTGTCTATATGATGCCTGGGTGCTGGAATATGTGAGATGCCTTTACACCAAATATGTGCTTTAGGAAATGCATAGGTGAGCACTAAAAATATCAAAAACCCTATACAAATCTATTTTCATTGGGTTCTCTTGGTATTATTGTGATTCCTTTCCTTTGTTCATCTTCTGATTTCCCAGCCTTTGTTCATTTGGCCCAAAGATAATGGTGGCAATGAAGGAAACAATAAATACGGGTTCATGGTATGGATCTTCCCTGCTGAAAAGAGGTGGAAATGGAATGCAAAAGAAAGAAAGACTGTTATAAGATCACAATCTACTTATTAAGCAAACCCTGCATTGAGTCAGCTAATAAAATTAGCATGAATGACAGCTGGTTGCTGAGGACCCACTTACTCTGTCACAGTCCCAGGACCTAAGGGGACACAAAGATTGCCTTTTTCCCTTGGCTTGCTCCTAGAGGTGAAAGGGTAGAAGATGGAGAGGACTCACAGAAATCAGAGATTCAAGTCCTGATTTTCTTCTTCTTCTAAACTCTTTCTTTAGGACAGCATTCGTTCCTATGACCTTAAAAAAAAACATATATAGACCACTGACTTCGGGATGCATATATACACCACTGACTCCAGAATGTTTTTCTCAACTTCAGACCTGCACCTCAGGCTTATTTATCCAACTACCTACTTGGCATGTCCACCTAGATGTCTTAATTTTATGCCTCCCCCAAAACCCCATCACTTTATCTACCCTACATCCACAATGACACAATTTTCCTATCAAATTTAAAACACAATTCATGCAGATGCTTGTGCCAAAAAAGCAGAGAATTATATTTAGACTTCTTTATCTCTCATCCTTTATTCATTCTGTTGCCATTATATGCCAATTCTATTTTCAAAATACATCTAGAATATGGCTACCTCTCACCACTTCCATTAATCTCACACTAGTTGAAGTCATCACCCTTTCTTACCTGGACTCTTGCAAAAGTTTCCTGTCTGTTTCTTCTCTTTTCTACCATCCTTATCTCAACATACCCAGTTTATTCTCTACATTGAAGTCAAAGGAATTTTTTTAATGCAAATGAAATTATGCCACTGACACGTTTACACCCTCCCCATGTCTAGCTCTTCAACTTCATCTTAAACCACTTTTACTCATGTCCATTTTATTCTAATGCATCAGGCTTTTTCCCAACCTGGGACCTCTATTATTATAGGTTTCTCACACTGAGATGTTTACTTTGTTCACCCCCTCACCTGACCAGCTCTTTTTATATTTCAATTGTCAGCTAATGTTATTTCTTCAGAGACCCTTAAGTCAACTACCTTGTTATCACTCTAATGACAGCCTTTCCTTTCCTTTCCTTGAAGATCTACAAAGATTTAGAGCCATCATTATGAGAGCTCAGTGCTTTTATCAGCTCACTTCTAAATTTGCTAATCCCAAAATACCTCTACTTCTTTCTCTCTCTCTTTCCCTCCTGGGATACAGATAGATTGCACCTTGCTCATCTCACATTTCTTTTTCACTATCTGTCAGCTTAAGCCCTGAGATGTTTTTATTCACTTAAAACTTCATTCTAGAATGTTCTTTCATCAGATACAGAATCTATTCTGTCACCTAAAATTTCTTTTACAGATTTTCTTTCTAAACCCTCTTACTGAAGACTTGTATTCTCTCTTCCTAAGAAAACCCATCTATTTACCAGGTTCAAGGCAGCTTGCAAATTTAAAAAGGAAATTGAAGACCCATATAATTGTGGTAAAAGTGGTTGGGTATGAGGGAAGCATTGTGATCCCATTTATTCAGGTCTACTTTTTCATCCTCCACATCATTCAGTGAGGACTTAAGATAGACAATGTTAACAATTTCAATAAAATTATATTCCAAAAGAAAAAATAAAAGCGTGAGAAAAATGCCTACAACAAGGTGCATGTGTTTACTATAGTTGCACTCCAAACTTAGCTCTGGGTTTTGTGGCAGAGAAGATAAAGACAGCGACATCATGTTCTCTGCTGCAATATAAGAAATGTTACATATATAAGACATATACATATACAATATATAATATACAGTATATAATACAATATACAAATACAATACCCAATATAACATAAAATACAATATACAATATAATTATACATTATCCAATACAAAAAAATGTTATATATTTCTGATGATCACACAGAAGAAAACAAAATTCCATGGATCCTTAGAATAACTAAAACTTTTTCTTGCTTTAATATTATAGTGCTATTTCTTGTAATAAGTCTATTGCTGAAAGAGCAACATAAAACAACACACCTCCCAAAATTATAATAAAAAAATAATAACAACCACAACAGCAATAAAATCAATGCAGTGGCATCAAATATGTAGAAGGCTACTGTAATAAGTTTAAAATGTATAAGCTGCTGGATATGGTTTATTTCTCCAGTTCACATATAAAAACATTCAATTATCATGTCTTGTCATCTTAAACTTTTAAACAGTTCTTTGCAGTCTGCAATGTGTGCAATGGGGGTGCTAAATAAATGCTGAGTCAAATTTTCTCAGCACTCAAGCTCCTCCTGGATTGTAAGAATTGCACTTTTGGAGGCTGCTGTCTAATAATGTGGTGTTTCATTTTGCTTAGTCTGATTAACTTCTCAGCCTTTCCACCACACTTTTCTGACAGTTGAAGATGATTGCCTTCATTTTTGTGCCTTTTTCCAGAATATGCATCACCTTTAAAATGCTACCTGATTCAATATTTTAACATCTGAAGGCAGAGCAAGGATATGCTATAATGAAAAAGGGATCATAAGCAACATAATTCCTTAGGGTCAAACAAGTATCTGTGGATTTGTAGATTTTAGGTGGAGAAAACCAATGAATAGAATTTTCCATAGAAAAATTTTATCTGAAAGCATGAAAAAAATCAGTTGTTGTTACAACATATGATCATAAATTATATAAATCTCTCTACTCAACATCTTGCCTTCAAATAGAAATGAGACAAAAACAACTATATCATCTTTATTTTAGTTGTAAGATCATTGGATTTGAAATTGGTAAACTCAGATTTTAGAACACTGAATTCCTCTAAATAGCTGTTTCCTCAGGTGAGTAACTATTTTTCTATGAGCCTCCTTTTCCACAAAGATATAACTGAAGGAATTGGACCAGATGAGGGTTCTCAACTTTTCAGGGCCAACATCCCCTTATATAGCAAATATTTCTAATATCCTCTTTATTATTCTGAAATGAAATTCTATGTAACATAACCTAAAAAGATATGACTATAAAAAATTGGTATGATGCCGTAACTGTATATATAAGCAAATTAAACAAAAAGGAATTTCTTATAAAATGCTATTTATTTCAATATGTATATATTCAGTCATAACCATGCAGAAAGATATAATGAAATGGTCAGATAATTATATTTTCTTACAATGAATGGTTGGATGTATTAGAACTCAGGTGATCAGAAGCCATTATACAGAAGATCTGTTGAAGTATAGTTTTAAAAATAAAAGAGTAGTGATATGGGTGCATATAAGGTTTTTTCATAAAAAGTGTTTGGTAAATAAATACAAACAAGCCAGGCTTACTTGAAAACGATGGGAAAAGAGAGAGAACCTTATTTAAAAACAAATTTAAAAATTAAGGGGCAGTGCAACAGTGGCTCAGTGGCAGTGTTTCTGTCTGCCATGCTGGAGACCCAGGTCCATTTCCTGGTGCTTGCCCATGCAAAAAAAAATCAAATTAAGAAACCAAGATGAACTAGAGATTGAATGGTGGTTACAATGAAAGATTATGATATAATTGCAAATGAACTGTTGTATCAAAATAATTCCTTATTTTACAACATTGGAAAGGTTAGAGTTAGGGAAAAAATGTGTATTTTTGAAATCTTTCTGTGGATCTCTAATACTTAAAAGTCTCTTTGAGACCATATCTTTTGACATGAGTGGTAGGTTAAATTACATACTCCAGAAAAAGCAACATGTTCTTAATATTAATCCATTCCTGTGGACTATAAATAGGAATTGAAGATGTTAATGTGAGTCAAGCTGTGATTAGCCAAATCAGGCTGGGCTTTAATCTGGTTTACTGCAGTCCTTTATAAGCAGAGTGAAGTTCAGAAAGAGAGAGAAAGCTATGGAAAGAAGGCAAAAGTCAACAGGGAAAGAAAACATGATCCTGTGCTTTCCCATGTGACGGAAAAGCTAAGGACTGTAGAATAACAGGCCATCAGACCCAGAATGCCTAAATCTTCAGGGAGAAAGCTTTGTGTATTGCTGAGATATGGACTTGAACTTCTGGCCTCAAAACTGTAAGCCAATAAATTCCAATAGTTTAAGCCAACCCTTTGTATGATATTTGTTTGAGGAGCCAGGAATCAAAGACAACGTGCAATGGGGAATGCGGGGTGGACGGGGAATGTTAAAGATAGAAAATATGATTTAGAGAGGCTATGATAGAACTCTGAGAACAGTATCAGAATAAGGTTGAAAACCAGCTAACATGCTCAAACTCATGATTTCAATATATAATTCTTATGCCTGTGCTGTAATAGGATGGCAGTGGTATAAAATATTTGACATAACTTATATTAGTGAAATACAGAGGATCTCTGATTTTTGTCTCTACTAATTTAATAATATTTGGTTCTAAGTTTGTTAGAAGGAGTTTCAAATCTCTTCTCCTTTATTTACATGTGAAAAGTTACAAACAGAGGAAGCTAAAGTGTGTGGTGTTGATACTGGCATTGCCACTGGTGGTGACTTTTTATTGATGAGGTGATTTACTGAAATTTTAAACAAACCATTAAGATTTGGAACACAACTAAGTTCAAGTTTCTTCCCTTAAATTATATGGTAGTTTCAGTTCTAGAAAATTCAGTGTGTATTAAAGCCATGCACAAATAGTTCTCTGTACATGAAACAGAACTAGCTTTCAGGCTCAATGAATTTTAAACAGATTTTTCACCTACATATCTGTCTATCTAGAGCAATAGTTTTCAAAGTGTGGTCACTAGATCTACATCATCATCACTTGGGCATTTGTTCAGAAGACAACTTCTTGAGTCTCATCTCAGAACTACTGGGAAAAAACCCTCTGGTGGTGAGACCAAGCAATCTGTGTTTTAACAAGGCCCCAGTGTGATTCAGATGCAGGCTGAAGTTTGAGAAAAACTGAAGGATATTTGAGAGTTACATAGGGTTTGAGACAAGTCTTTGTTTTGGGCATTTTTCCTACATATTATAGGACATCTATAGAAACATTAGCTCTCACTCATTAAATATGAACCTCTTCCCTGGTAATTATAAAAACCAAAAAAAGCATCCATAATTTCTAAAGTGTTCCCTAGGAGCTAGTACTACTATTGAGAACCACTTTGATGGAGTCTGCAGGGATCTATGAGGCAATGCACTTCAGAGCTTATGAGTTCAAAACCAAAATCCTTTAGTGAGATTGCAGTAGGACATCCAACCAGAGGCTGGACATGTGGCCGGAATGTAGTATTGTGTGGTCTTCCAGAGCTAAATTTTAAGGAGCAACTTAGTAGTCAGACATGGAAAGGCATGAAATGAAGGAGAAATATATTCTAGCTCTGTATATTCTAAGATACTGCTCCTTCTAGTTCAATTTTCTTCTGAAGGCCCTAGACAATGGCTGGTTAGATGCAATTGATCAGACCATTAGTTTCATGATAAAGATGGAGAAGCCTGAGTGTTTCATCCCTATTGCTTTGACACTTCTAGAAACCCAATCTGTAGAATACCACAATCCTTCCTAATACTGAAATGCCAAAGACTTCTTAATCAAACTCATGGAAAATATTGAAAGGTCGATCAAGATTTGTAAGCATAATAGTTTGATGAAGTTCTATTATTATAAGAAGTTTAAACTAACAATTACCAATACAGTTTTGGATAGCTAAAAGCATGCACACTAGGAATTAGAACTGACTCCCAAATTATATTATGTTCATTGTATTAGGCTGCATATAGACATACAATTAGATTTCTGAGATGAAATATTAATGAAAGCCCAGTTTGCACTTCTGATAATTAAAGAAAAAATGGTATTTGAAATTTCAATGACTTGCTGGTATTTTGTCTTTTTACACGTTTTCCCTTCCTTTTGGCTAATTCCTTCTCTTCCTGAAAACTATCAAAGGAAAAATAATTCAGGTGAAATGTAATCTTGTGACTTGTATGCTATGCTAATCAAACAACTCACTGATAAGTGTGGTCTAGTTTTAAGATAAGTTGCTGACTTGAAAGCTTTCCAATTTCTCAACTGACCTCTTGCCAGAATCCAAGACAGAGATCCTCTTTCAAATACATGTTCAGAGACTTCATGGCATTTTTTGAAGTTTCATTTTATGAATGTTCAATAATTTGAATGCAACCTCTGAAATCAATGTCAGTTTTCCTCTCCTTTTGCCTCTTTTTTGTTGTTTATCAATCTCAACAATTCCCATTTAAAGTGTAATCTCCTCAATTAATCAAGAAATTTGTTTTGGATCTATGATCCAAAGTCAGGACTCTGTCTGCTTTTTATGCATTCAACAAACTTGGACTGAGCAGCCATTGCATGAATAATCTCAATGCTAGTGCTTAGTGAAAGGTTTAGGAGGTGAAAGGGTGAGAAAGAAGAAAGGTACACCAGGAAATTTAAAGTGGAGGGGTTTATTTCTGTGCTCCCGGGCAGAACTCACCAAACCCAAGATGGAGGGAGGTGAGCATGTGCGTGGGCTTTGGCACAGGCAGCTTTTAAGGAAGGAGGTCAGGTGACGTCCGGAAGGGGCAGTTCATTAGTTCCTGAAGTCAGGTTGGGAGCAGCGACACAGCCTCCACAGCTCCAGTTGCAGTGCCCTTCCCCATTCCCCCGACCTAACACTTAGTGAAGTTAAGTTAGAAACAGCAAGATTAGAAATGAGACAATGCCACAAACAGGAATGGACTCTAAGTGCAAAGTATAAATGAAGCACAAAGGAGGATGACTGATTCATTCTGATTGACAATCAGGGGAGGCTTCAGAGAAGAGGTGAGTTTTGTGTGTGGAGAAGAACAACTAACTGTAGTTAACCAGGGCAAGAAAGATGTGAATAACCTTAAATTGCAAAGTAGTAGCAAATGGCTTTACAGAACATATTTTATGTTTAACATTCCTAACAATGCCAGAGAGATGTAATCCAAGTGTGCTTTCTTTTTTGTTAAATATTTTTTGAAATCCTGATTCTTAGTTACTGACGGCATTTTATAATATATCATAATTTATTTGGATATCTTTTATTTTTATTAGAAGTAGTATTTCCATTTTTTCATCTTAGAAAATCCAAATGTTGCTTTCCTAAAGTTCTGTTTGCAATGATCTCACCTTGGAAAGTGAAGAAAGGAAAAGAGGTGTTAGTCTTTGTAAGGGAAATTGTCTACAGCATATTGTATGTTATCATATGTTGGAAAAGAAAGAAAAGCTGTACAGAATATGTATTACAGAATATACAGTGAGCCAGAGTTAAATTTCTATACATCATACAATTTTGCAGGTATGTGTATATATATAACAAATATAAATATATTGGTATTTCCACAACTAATTTATTTTCCCTGTATTCATTTTGCTGTATGGTAGCACAATTAGAGAGTTGACTCTGTACATCAAAAAAAGGAGGATAAATGTGCCATGTCTATAACTAAATTTATTTCTGTTTTAAGCAGCATTTCACTTATGTCCAAAAATTTAATTCGGGCAATTCTAGGTGAAATCAGTATTGTTTCAGTCAGCTCCAGAGTTATTTCATCAAATTGATGTTTCTTCCCTTTCTTTTCTTCTTGTAATTGCATCTCAAAGCAGGGAGTCACTGCTGGTCAGGAGAGGTAGATACCCAATATCAGCACATCAGGGAAAGGTCATACAGTCATATACCCTTGTCCACTGAAATGCAGTGTATAGACTGGATTTTGGATATTATTACCCCTTCATCTAGCATCTAGCACCTGCTTCATTTATGTACCACACTTAGATTTCATTATTATTTGTGGCATTCTCTTATTTCTAATCTTACTGTATCTTCCTTAACTTTGTTTCAGCACCCACAAGATCCCCTGAGGGTCTATCTCCCAGTTAACATCCTTATCTCTTTGTCCTGTGTTGCTTCCCTGTGGCCCTGGGAATTAAAGGGGCTGCAGAAGTACCAGGGAACCATCTCTACTGTACCTTCCATATGGTGGAATAGGAATTCCTTCCAGGCCTTCCAGGGTCCCAGATTTATTATGTTTGCTATCCTTAAGGAGGATTGTGTAGATCATGTTTGTCTCTTTCCACTCTTACTCTTAATGCTAACTCAAGGCATAGTTCAAGATTCTTCCTACAGTGCATCTTTTGATGGCCCATTAGTCTCTTCCATCTTCCCCCAACAGCCCAGAGAGATTTTAATTTTTAAAATTTTTACAGAGATGACAATAACAGTTCAATAATCATTCTATCATACTTTTCTGTGGTATAATTTGACCATTATTAATTTTTGGTTTTGTTTTGCTTTTAGACATTAGGAATTTGATGGCTTAGAAGGCTCTTGCCCCTAGAAAGAAGTGTAAGCCTCAGTCCAAAAGACTAAATGGCCATTTTTTTCCCTGCTCCTCTCCACTAAGTACACTAAAAACTGGGAAATAATGCAAACAGCAACTAAAAGAGAACTCTGAAAGTTGGGAAAAGGGAACAACTAGATAGGGACCCCAGGAGTGGGGAACACAGCAGCCATGTGTTGCCACCAGCCCACCAACAGAACAAGGCATCCCATGCCTTGAATCTCCCACCCTGCAACCCAGCTGCTGAATGCCACCCAGGCTGGCTTATTTCTACCCTAGACTGAAGGGATTCCTGTGTTAACACCAGATGAGCCCCATGTCACTGGCAGGGGGATCCCTTGCTTGCCCAGCTGACAATAAGTGGCCAGGGAAAGCTCTCCAGTTGACAGCACATCCATCCTAATGCCCCACCCTATTTCTCTGGCTCCTGATTAGGAGCTTTTGCAAGGACCTGTGAACCTGCACTACAGTCTTTTGGAGAAACAGGGTCCCCCATCAGAAACCATATTCATTGCAAAGGAACAAGCCTGAGTGCAGAAGATATGATATTCTGCTCTGACACTGGAATGGGAAAGGAGAGAGGAGAAGAAAGGTTACTGGGGGTTGAGTGTGTTACTGCCTTTCCCCTCCTCTTCTTCCCTACTCTTTTTTCAAAAGTCTGGTATTAGGAATGTGTACCTTGATCAAACACTGCAGATGAGGAAGCATAGAAAGGGAAGATTCCACTTATGAACTTAAATAGTGACACAATTGTGGAGGCTGTACATGAATCTGTAGGCTCACTGCTGATAAATTCCATTGGATGAAATCTTAGGAGTGACCTTATTCAGTAAAAGAGCAGAGACATCTCATATTTACAGGACGTGATGTAAATTTTTATAATTTTGGTTTTATGTTCTTCCCTTTTCTAAATTTTTTGTATTTGCAGTTTATTTTGTTGTTATTGATATTGATTACACATGGGTTCTAATTAACTTACCTTAATTTTTTGAGAAAAAATAGTCCTTGTTCTATGTTTAATTTTAATTCAAATTTATTAATGACTATCATTGCTTTTTAAAACTTAAAAACATTCTCTCATTCATTTTCATTTGAGAACTTGGTGCTTACAGAAAGATCATGTGGGAAATACAGAGTCCTCATAAATCTGCCTCCATTTTTAACATTTTGCATTAGTGTTGCACCTTTGTTACAAATGATGAGAAAATAGTATTTAATATGTATTTCTGCTATTAACCACAGTCCATGGTTTACATTAGGATCTCTTTTATACTGTCCTATGGTTTAAAAAAAATTATTCTAGTAGCAGGTATACTACCTAAAATTTCCTCACATTCAGATATATAATTCCAGCATTGTCTTTTAAAGAAATTCATTCCAATTTTCTTAGCTTTGATTTGTTTTTGTTCTTCTAACACTTTGGTTGGATGCTTAGTTTATTTTCATTCCTTCTTTTCCAACATGAAAACTTTTAGAGCTTCAGCAATGCTGTAATTTTGCTTTATAATATTCTAATTTTTATTATTCCTCTGACGCCAGTTTCTTCTTTTCTATACTTCTTTATTAAATCCCGTTATTTATTTACTTTTTATCTTAAGAGATTGGGCCTTAAAACTAATTTTAAAATACTATTTTTAAAAATTTAATTGTGATTATGAAGTGTGGCTTACACAATTTCTACTATTTATTAAAATTTTTCTAAAGGCTTAATATGTAGCCAAATTTTCAAAATAATGGGAACCTGATAATAATGTCTATGACATCTAGTAAAATACATTCTCTTTTATAAGGCAGAATATTCACTGTACTACTTCTAAATTAACTTTATCATATTATTTTTCTTTATGTTCTTATGCAATTCAAATGTCCTGAACTTCTCAAGTTTTTAGGGACCAACAGTGCTTTTTTAAAAAAAAATAGCCTACTATGTGTAAGCCCCATTCAGTTTGTTGAGCAGAAATTTGAGAAATTTGTGCTTTACAGGATTCTTATTTTCAAACATTGCTGGGATGAGGGATTGAATGGGGGGAGAAAGGCTGTTCCTGAAGAAGTTTTATATCTATCATAGCTCATCCTGCTGCTGGCTGCTCACCTCAGCCCATCCCCTTGTTTCTGATAACTGTTACATTGTCTATAGAGCATTATTTCTCTCTGGTAGTTTCTATTTTTCAGCAGTGAAAAGAATTCTGCTGAATTCTGAATTCTATGTCTAGGTGTGGCCATAGTGCTCTCTCACATCCCAAGACACTGCTGAAACCAGATTGTAACTTGTTACAGATTAGAGTGATGGATGATAACAGAGAGAATCACATGCAAAGAAAAAAGAAGCTAAACAGCACAGCTGTTACGTAAAATTATATGAATTTACTTAAAATACACATAAAATAACTTTCCCTCAAAAAATTTTCAGGCTCAATTGAGATATGGATCTAACATATTAATATTGACAATAGGAAAAGTCATGAAAGGAGAGGTAGAGGGTATGAATGGACTTACCAAGCATCAAATTTATACATATTTTCAGAATACATATATATATTCTGTCTTTGATAACTGGTAATTGTGTATTTGCTATGTTCCCTTTCATCTTTGTGTGCTCCTCTAGGGAAAAAAAACACATTTCTATGCTACTACAGAAAATATCTTTGCCTAGCATAGGATTTTGCATTCTTGAAGCAATCAAAATTATGCCTCTGAAATTTATATTAGCAAGTCCAGAATGTACCAGAATACATGGAATAAAGCCTCAAATCTATATTAAAATAGGAAAGAAACATATTTGAAATGTTACAACTGCAAGTAAAGAAATTCCACCTCAGACCAGAGTTATTACAAGCACTATTATTGTTGTTATTATTAATAATTCCCATTACAGAAAACACAGACATAGAACAAACTTTGAGGATGACTACCAGCAGAGACTCAATCTTTCCTTCAAGGGCGATATTCTTTCTTCTCTCCATTCTATTATTTACAGGGCAGCTGAATCCTAAGGCTCATGACCCCTGTGGTGGACAGAAAACTGCCAGTAACAACTGATGAAGGGTACTTAGAAGGTTCTTGCAGTATTCTCCTCTTACAGAGTAAGAAACTTTTCCCCAAAGATATTAATTATCTGGTCCAGAGATATATTAGTTCACTAATTAATTAATTCAGCAATTATTTATTTTATGCTAATATGTGTAAGTTTTCACTCTGAGCACTGGGGATAGAACAGTGAAATCAAACAGAAAAAACTTTGTGCTGGTTTGAAAGGATGTATGTACCCTAGAAAAGTCATGTTTTAACCCTAATCCCATTTTGCTAAGGCAGCCATTTCTTATGTGATTTAATCAAGGGGGGGTGTTAAACTGGATTAGATGGAGGCGTGTCTCCACACATTTGAGTGGGTCTTGATTGGTTTACTGGAGTCCTATAAAAGAAGAAACATTTTGGAGAAAGAGATTCAGAGAAAGCAGAGAATGCTGCAGCACCACAAAGCATCCTGGCCTTAGAACTGTAAACTGGCAACTTATTAAATTCTCCTCTTTAAAAGCCATTCCATTTCTGGTATATTGCATTCTGGCAGCTAGCAAACTAGAACAGAGTTTGGAACCAGAGGATTGGGGTACTGCTGTGGTTTGCAAATACCAACCATGTTGGAATGGCTTTTTAAATGGATAAGGGGAAGAATCTGGAGGGGGTTGTGAGGAGCTTGATAGAGAAGGCCTAGAATTGTTTTGAAGAGAATCATGATAGAAATGTGGACTCTAAAGATACCTCAGACAGAAATGAGATGTGTCATTACAGACTGGAAGGAAGGCATCCTTGTTTTAAAATGGCAGATAATCTGGCAAAAATGACTAGTGGCTTTGGCTGGAAGGCAGATTTTAAAAGCCATGAACTTGAATATTTAGCAGAAGAGACCTCCAAATTAAATGTCAAAAGTGCAGCCTGGTTGCTCCTCACAGCTTATAGTGAAATGTGACAGGAAAGAGATAAGCTGAAAACTGAACTCTCGGGTACAAAGAAACCAGAAATTGAAGTTCTGGAAAATTCTGGGCCTCCAGGAAGGAACACTCCAGAGAATAGTGCCCCACATTAGGTCTTAGCCAAGTGTGAAACCAGTCAGCCATTTCAGAGAAAGCCAGGATTGGCCATGAAGTTATCCAGGAAGGATTTGTGGAAACTCCTTATGTCTGATGGGCATGATCCAGTACTACTGCATAGAAAGCTGATGAGAGTGCTTTGGGACCTGTACAAACAGAGCCACTGCCAGCCTAGACTGGGGGATTAAGAGAAGGGACACATTGGAAGAAAAATAACTTCAGAGGCAAAACATGGAGGCTGAAGTCTGAAGTCAAAAAGCCTCAGGCCAGGAGAGCAGACCCACTTAAGCATGTGAGAAAAGGTGAGCTTGCCCTGAAGGCAAAGGATGGGCCTTCCACTTGGTTGCAGTAGAAGTCATGCTGCCTCAGGCCTTGGAGAAAGTGAAGTACATTCCTTGGGGGTTGAGAGAGCCTGCCTGCCACAACATGGTGGGGTTGAGCTTGTGCCCTGGGTATGGCAGAGAGCCCAGGTACAGCCCCAATGCTTGGAGAGGGTGGGGCCAAGAAAAAGGTGGTCTCCCCAGTGTTACCCAAGGTTGCATTTGGAGAAAGGCAGGCCTCTGCATAGGACTTTGGAAAGGGTGGCACTGCCACTTTCTAAAGCCCTGAAGATGAATGACTCTCAGACTTTGAAATCTAAGGGGCTTTGTCCTGCGGGTTTTTGAAACTGCTTGGGTCCTATGACCACTATGTTCCTTCCTCCTTATGGAAATGGGTATATTTATCCTACAAATGTTCCTCCTTTGTATGTTGGCAGCAAATAACTTGTTCTGAGTTTTACAGGTCCAGAGCAAATGGAGAAAAATTTGCCTTAGGACTGTCCATGCCTTTAACTACCTTTGATGAGACTTTGTACTGATTTTAATCTTGCATTAATCTTGTATTTGAAATGTTACTGGAATGCTTTAAGGCTTTCTGGTATTGTTATGGAATGAATGTATTTTGTAAATGGGGAAAACATGTCTTTTTTGGATCCAGAGGGTGGAATGTGCTGGTTTGAAAGATGTATGTACCCTTGAAAAGCCATGTTTTATATCCTAATCCCATTTTGTAAAGGCAGCCATTTCTTATGTGATTTAATCAAGGGTGGTTGTTATGCTGGATTAGATGGAGGCATGCATAGAGGTGCAGCAGGTTGGCATTACACCTTCATGGATTGGGAGCAGATGTGACCTGGCTGTGCAGGTCAGCACTTTCTCAGAGCTGGGAAATGAAGCTGAAGGCTGTGCACATGTGCAGTTCTAGGACTGCTGTAACCTGCATTTCCCAGAGCTGAATAATGTGATTGGGGACTATGCACATGTGTGGGCCTGGGAGTACTATAAATTGACGCATTGAGCTCAGGAAGCCTGGGGTGAGGCTGTGCAATACTATGGGTGGGGAGTTGGCAGTTGCCTAGGTATGGATGTTAGTGCCTGCAAACTTTGTGTGCTGTCAACAGCCTACAGGGAAAAGGGAGAATGAGGTAGCTCTTGGGAAGCATGTAGGAGAGGTGGGTTGGGCTGCACTTGGGGTCGGATTGTGGTGCAGGTATGTGCACTGGCTGGTGGCATGGGGGCTTCTGGAGCATGGGGAATGGGAGAGGGTGAGGAGGTTCATGTGCGTGAGTTGTGGGATGTGCTGTGAGTCACCAGTCATGGGGCTGCACTGGTGAGAGTAGCATGCCCAAAGAATGTGGCTTGATTCACTTCCTAGTCCTATGTACCTGTCCATGCACTCTCATGGTCTCCCATCCTCTGTGCCTCCATGCCAGGCTAGGCTCCATCTCTCTGCCTCTCAGTTCCTTGGCCTCTGCAATCAAGGCTTCCACATGTGGTGCAGAAGGCTCCCCCAGGTCAGCCACATTCCCAAATTTCTACCTCAGACTCACTCCTGTCCCTTCTCTAACTTTTCTGTGGAGCAGGGCTAATCTCAAGCTGCTCTAGTTGGCCACCTTCCTGGAAGTCCTAAACCCAATATAAATTTTAAGAGAAAAAAGCATTAGTCATTTTATACATAGGGTTTGACCTGCCTTTATTGCCAACATTCCTATTATATCAGGCAAGTTCTCATGGAAACTAAGTTTTTAAACAGAACCCCCTGATATTAAAATATTTGGCATATAGCCTGCTGAAGAAATGTTCATACCTGGCTTCTTCCTACCTTTTTTTGTTGATATGTATATGGAATTTATGCTGAATTAATTCTATTTGCTTTACCTTTTCCATTGTAACCATGCAGTTTTCTTGTCCATAAACATACTAGCATTTCTGATTAACCTCTTCCTGCCACTCATAACTTTTTAACTCTCTGGAGCATAAAGATGCAGATCTGGGCAAAGTTCTGGAATGTCAATGAATCTGGTCATAATAATACTATTGTAATCATTTTGTGGTGGACAAAATTGCATTCATCAGAATATCTACCATGAAGACTATTGAATATTGGTGAAAATGCTAATTTGCTAAGGAGTGTATAAAGTTTGCTCTGCAAAGGCCATCCAAGTGGTTAACAGGTAATCCAATGCTGTCCAAGTAATTTGGCTTTATTTAACCTTGTTTTGTTTTTTATCCTAATTTTATTGATAAAAGCAAACATGAGATTTGAGCTAAATGCTCTCCCATATAGGTTTTTTTAATCCTTCCAACCTTTATTTTGCTCCATATTCCTATGTAGTGAACAATTTGATTTCCATATAAATTTGTAACATTTATTATATTGGTTTGAGATTGATAAAATATTAGTTTGCATATAAGAGTCTCACATCCTTTTCTAGCTCTAAATTTGAGTCATTGTGTCAGATAGCAAAACACCAAACTTCAGAGAGAGCCAACAGTGACTGCTTTAAGTTAGGAAATCACAATACAAGAGATGACTCAAAAAGTTTGTATCTACATAGATGCCAGACATTCAGAAGTCAGAACCCCTAAGCTATCCCTTCCTTGGCTTACATAGTCTTGCATATCTTGGGTTCCAGTGTTTTACAAAAAGCTAGTGTCATTTGCATCTATAATTATCTGTTGACTACTAAGTAATAAACATGCCCCTAAGGTTATATAATCCTTTGTTGACTACGTACTATTTCTTACATTGCATGTTCAAAAATGCCAGGAAGTCTCCACCACTGGAGACTCATCTATAAATACTTTCCCATATCTGTAAATATCTTGAGGGGAGGGACTATATACACATCTTTATATTCCTCAAGATTAGCACTCTTTCACTAATTTATTTGGTGATTGATGGAGTACCAATAAACTAATTAATGAATAATTGTATAATTGAATGAGCCATTCTTTACAATATAAATTTCAGTGTAAAACTTGATATTGAATAGAGTTATGGAAAACCAAACTTTAAATCTATCCTTTGAATTGTTTCTTCATCAGAAACATATTGCTCTTGAGCTTCAATTTTCTCTAATATCAAACTTCAAGTGGTGCTGATTTTAAAGAACAAAGTATCAGAAAGGTATTAATTTGCTTTAAGAAATATCATCTGCCAAACAAAGTCACCTAAACAGTTTCCTCATGTCATATATACTTTAAAATCCTTATCATTAATCCTTATCAAGTATAGCTAAATGATCTATTTATGATTTTTCTCTTTATTTAGGTAAACAGCTTATATTTGGTGTTAACAAAAATTCCCAGTTCTTTCTTGCCCCAGTATTTGTGCCCAACCACCCATTTGTGTGTACTTGTAGAGAGTGATTTTCAGATGGTGTGGGCTAGTGAGCCAGAGGCTAGAAGTTGTGTCAGGGCATGGGGGTGGGTTGTGTTCAGCCTTAAATGGTGACCAGGTGGTTGTATTGGGCTGAATATATGAACACTGTGAGGGTGGCTTTATTTACAGAAGCTATTTTGTTATTCTTTGTCTGGAGAGTTTGTCCTATTTACTTGTGTGTTTATTTTTTAATTTTTTGAGTAACAAAATCAGGTCACACTAGGATATGGATAATTTTGAAGTGTTTATGTCCACAATTGAGAAAGCAGTGAAGGAGAGGTCTCCATGCCTGATCCATATCACTTATACAGAGTGATAATTCAGGAAACAGTGACAAGGGCAAAATCATTAATAATCATCATAATTAATGATATTATATATTGAGTGTCTTCTGTGTGTCAAGCAACAGTGTGAATTATTTGTAACAGTTAACTAGTTCAAATCTCCAAAATTATCTTTGATGTGCAGTCAACAACCACAATAGAAAGTTAGGAGTAAATAGCTTCGTAAAGAAAGGAAAATGAATTCCTGCTTCTCTTATATTTCCTGTTAACTTTTTAATCTATAATATTCTCAGCTTTCTCTTATACTGTGCTGCCCAGTTCCAATATCTTACCTAATTTACTTCTTTTAAATCTCATGTTGCATTTCTTCCTCATCCTCTTGTCATTAATTTTTTATTTTCCGTTTATAGCGATATTTTATTCCATATTTTCATTAAAATAATTTATGGCATGAAATGCATGACTTTGAAATTCAGGTTGGGTTTGATGGAATTGGCCAATAAAGATTTACCATTTGGTGATTTTATCCCCTATGTTACATGCTTTATTTTTCATTATATTTTATATAAAGATATGAGCTAGTTTCCATTCTTATCACAATAAATTTTGATATTTAAATGTCAATGAGTATTTGTTGTTAGTAATGAACATTATGTTTAGAATACTAAAAATAAGAATATAAAAAATATTTTTTATTCCATATATTTATGGAGTTTTCTTGAATTGCCTTAGGAGAATGTGTCTCTTTCCATTTCAACACACTGACTCTGTAACTAATTTTGTATAATTTTACTTCATACAATCAAATGTATTGAGCACATGACCAAGTTCAATTTTTTAATCAATTTTCCAGATCTTGGATCAAAATAAAATGATAATTATAATCCCAATAATGAGCTTCCATCACCTTTATTCATTCCCAAACATTTAAATTCAACCTCATTAACAATTCTGTATATATTAAGTAACCACTCCCTTTTACCACTGTAAGTAATAGTGCTATATTATACATAAGTTGGATTGATAGTGGTTGTTTAAAGTTGTGTATGTCATCAATTAACACAACAAATATAAAGAAGTCCTTGCAGGAACTACTACAAATGTACAAAAAACTTATAGAGAAGTATATGGAGAAAACATAGCTACTGAAAACTATGGACTATAGTTAGCAGTAATATTTTAATATTCTTTCATCAATAACAAATTTACTATACCAATAATATGGCTCAACAATAGGGAGGATGAGGATTACGGGAGTAGCAGGGTTTTATTTTCTATTCTGATTTTTGTTCTGGAGTAATGAAAATGTTCTAAAATTGATCATGGGGACTTATGCATAACTAGGTGATGATACCTTGAGCCAGTGATTTGGATGGTTTTTGTGGTTTGCAAATGTATCTTAATAAAATTGAAAAAAAATAAAAGAAGGATACAATTCAATTCCTTAGCTTAGATTGACCATTTTCCATATATTCTTGGATCAAAATTAGATTAATTCATGTTAAATTGCACTGCAATGACTCAATGTCAACATCTTTTTAATGTCTGCATTCGTTTTTTTCAGATCTGACAACATCCCACCTAAACTTAAAGGAAGAAATAAACATCTTTAAGTAGTGATATTGATAACAGTCATGATATTCTTTCCATAAACATGTTAATATAACTTGTATTACAATACATAAAATATAAATGCAAAACCGAGAAATGCATAAAGAAACTTTTTAAAAATTACAGTGAATTTGACCAACACTGCCATGAGGAACTGACGACTTATGTGAATTAATTCAAAGAGATTTCTTTTTCAGAATATGTGTTGCAAATATACAAAAATATTGAAACTAAAATGCAAGGGAATATCATCTACATTCTTTATTTCCTTTATTTTCATTTGATATTTTAATTATGTAATCAATAAAATATTTATTTCCATTTCTTTATTTGTCAAAATGGCTATTGCTCTATAGTCAGGGTGTTGAAATGGGAAGAGACACATTCTCCTAAGACAATTCAAGAAAATTCCATTGCATTTAGTAATGGTTATTTATTATCTTAAAGGACAGTTACATGGAATTTTAAGATATTATATGCTTTGATACTTTTATTTGAAACATGAAGGGAGAGAAAATCAAAATTTTGAAATAGATCTTATACACCTTGGTCTTTTCTAACACGGCTGAATGAACATCTTCCTCTTTCTTCATTTTGTCATCTTCTTTTCCATTGTGCTTATGGGGAATATAATACTGATTCAGCTTATATGAATGAAAATGGTACTCTGCACTCCAATACACTTTCTACTCATTCATCTTTCCTGCATTCATATGATGTTTTCATGAAAAATAGGCGTGTAGCATTTGATAAAATCAATAAATTAAATTAATAATATTAGACATGTAAGAGATTCTTTAATTTGGTTGTTCTCTTATTGGCATCTATTTAAAAATTATCAATGTCCAATCTTGTTAGAGTCAGTATGAATCATGGTTGCCATTTTGGTGTATTATAATGGCAATCATTTCTCTGTATCTCTTAGAACTTAGAATAATTTTGTATATATTTACATATTTTTATATCTCCTTTTTCAAGTCACTTCCTCAGTTTTATAAGTAATTTTGAGATTTCTTAATGATTTGTTGGATTATTTTAGTTTTAAGATTTCATGAATATGTATGTGTGAAAATACATTATTTTAATCTGATTTGTCTGACAAGGCATTGATCTGAGGGGCAAACATAAAAGGGATGATGAAAAATAGCCAAGATATCCATTAATAGATCAATTATGGCATATAGTTTCTAGTTCTAGTAATTGTGATGGCTTTTGCTTGTAAAGCTGATGGAAAGGGATACATTGATATGGTAAACAGTCCAGAAACAAAATGATTGATATGTGACTATTGGTTTTACAATTAAGGCATTGTATAACAGATGGCAAATATGTTATTTTTCCAATGAAGTACAAGATCTATAGAATGTCCAAGAAAAAATCACTAAGCTTGATGTCAAACACCCCATATATGAAAATGAAGTCAAGGCTTGTTATAGAGCAAAATATCAAGGCAATATTTCAAAGAGAGGAGAGGATAACATATTCCTCACTGCTGAATTTATATGACAAGATATAAATACACCAACCATAAAGAAAATTTCTGGTACATATATTACATTAATGCAGATGAAAACTTTTCAAAATTTAATTATGTAGGTAAAGATCCAGTCCAAAGAGGGGTAATACTTTCATCACATATGCTGTTGTGAAAGGATTTGTATATTGATTGTATAAAGAACTTCTGAAATAATGAAAAAATACTTAGTACATTCCTATTAAAATAACAGAAAAATAAAGCAAATACTGAAAAGATGAAATGCAAATTGTTGAAAAAAATGAATATTTGCAAAACCTCATTATTTATCAAGGTTCCACAAAGTGAAGCCACTAGACATTAGCTAAACCGTCATCAAACACAATTTTAAAATTTGAAATAACACATTTTAAGGTTATTGAATGAAAGTAACTCTTATACTTGGATGTTTAATTAGTACAACCAATTTGGAAAACTGCTTTGTTATACCTGGTAAATTTTAAGATTTTCATATACTTTGACCTAGGAGTAATAGTCATAGATATGTCCTAAAACACTGTGCATCAATTAGTGCCAAAACACAAGCAGTAATGGTGGTGGAATTATTCACCATTGCCAAGAACTGGAAATGATCCAAATGTTTACCAACAGTAGAATTTTGAGTAATTCATTTATGTTCATGTTATGCAATATGAAACCATGAAAATAAACTTTAATTAAACTCAAACTCTTGGAGGAATTTCATAAGAAAAATGTCAGGCAAAGTGAAGAAGATGGAAAAAATATTCTAAACATGGATTAATTTATTTTGTATTTTTTTTCAAGAAAAGGTGTTTGTACTGCATATATACAACATGCTGAACCAAAATAAAACAAATGCAGAAGTAAGTAGAAAGGAGGATAAACTTAGGAACATAAGATGAAGCCAAATAAGGTCATGCCAAAGGCTATGCAATTGCTAGAGGCATGTTCCAGATTTGGGACTTTTTGTGAGTTTCCTAGCAGCCAGAGCAAAAGAAACAAGATGCATAACACAGTATAGAGCATTTATGGATGCCCTGGAGAGCAGGGCCTGAGTGTTCTATGGGTCTAGGGAACTGCTGGCTGAAAGTGGGAACCTTCAGTTTAGGCTGTTTCTTAAAACATTCCCCAGTGCTGGTAAGTGTGTCATTCTGTGGGTGGCCAGACAGGGAATGTCCTTTTCTGTGACCAAGCTCCAGCTTCCTTTCAGTGCCTCCACCATGTTGGAGCCTTACAAGCATCACTTAATGTTCTTTTAAAAAACACTCCACAACCTAATAACCACTGGGCTCTCTCTTCCTACTATTTTGAGTGTAGCTGCTTCTTTGGAGTTGAATGCTGTTAAACTCTTAATTGAACAGGATTAAAGGACAGCTGCAAAGCCTACATATCTGGGTAGCACAACTATTCCCATTCTTCTTTATAGTAAAACTTAAATCAGAATTTTTACCCCATTGCATATAAGTGCAAGTTTTATTTGTCATTACACATATTTATGCTAATTATACAGTTAGATGTAATTACAGTAATCGTATAAATGTACAATAACAGACTAAGACGTACTTTGAGAGAATAAAGAGAATTTGCCAGGAAAACTTGCTGAATGTTAAGGGTGCAGCAAAAATCTACAGAAGGACAGAAGGATGCTTATGGAAGCTTCAGGCTATTAGCTGGCCTAGGACCTCACTGTGCACACAGTAGATATGCATACATTACCATGAATGGAACTAATGGTATCTCTTGAGACAGATTGGGCTAGGGCCACAGGGGTACTGGGTCAATTCCTAGCATTGGCTAGCAGTTGGCTTTATACCTCCCAGGCAGATTTTTCTTAACAAGTTAAAGGACAATAATCATGTCACTCTCATTACGGCTCCCAAGTGCTTAAGAATAGAGTTCAAGTTTGGCAGCCTGCCTTCTAGGCCTTCTAGGACCAAACTCCAACATCCAGCTTTGACCTGATGCCTATATATCCCCATCAATAAGGTCTTTGTCAGTCCAAGCACACCTCCTTGGCATGAGGAGCATGTTTCTGCCTCTAGGTCTTCCCACATGGTTCCCTTATTCTGCCTCCTTGTCTTGCTACTCTTTGAAGTCCTATCTATTTCTCCAGTCCTTCTAGATGCAAACATGGCTTTCTTCCTACCTAGTCCCCTATAGCTCTTAATTTGGAGCCCTCTGATGGCACATAATATTTTCTAACTCTACTCAGAGTGATATGTGGCCATACTGGTCTCTTCAGAAGAAGGTGACTTTCTATAGGTTGAGGACAGTGTCTGCTCCATCTCAGTGTCCCCAGCACTCAGACAGAGACTGACAACAGTCAGACTCAAAGACATGTTTCATGGGTGGACAAAGGAATGGAGGAACAGCTGATATCTTCAGATGATGAAAACATGCTGACAGATACCTCTGGAACTGTAGAAGCACAGACAGGCCTCTCAGCACAGTTGGGGTATGGAGTCACCCAGGAAGGCTGACCACAGATATTTGACCCAACTCTTGAAGGATGAGTCAGGCCCAGCAGGTAGAGGTGAGCTAGCCAAGTGGAGGTTTTTCAGAGAAAAAGACCTGGAGGTGAGAAAGCAGGGTCAAATGTGGTCTGGCATAGCCAAGGATGCAGGGAACAATGCAAGGAATGACCAAGGGCTGTAAGCATAAGTCAAACATGGACCATCTTGGGTTAGCTGCTGCCTCTTTTACCTCCTCTAGTGCAGGTGAGGGCAGCTCAGCCATGCATTAAGATGGTGAAATAAAACATATTTATACCTCCCTTTTAAGGTGTGGAGGAAGTACAATATAAGATATCTGGAATGTTCTACTGGACCTTTCTGGAGAACTCCAAATCCAGCTTTGGATTCTCATGGTTGTCATATGAACAGAGAGAAGATGAGAGGAGACACTTGAGGTCCAGGCTACCAGAGGAAAGGGGGGTTGGGACCCAAGCCAGGTTCCAATGGTGCTGTCTGGCAGCCAACACTCTGCCAGGTGTTCCATGCCAGTTTGAAGCTGTTATGTACCAAAAAAAGCCAAGTTCTATAATCCTAATTCCATATTGCTGGGTGAGATCTTTTATATTGTTCCTATGGAGATGTGATCCACCCAATCGTGGGTGGTACCTTTTATTTAGATGGTTTCCATGGAGATGTGTCTCCATTTATTCAAGATAAGGTTGCTTACTAGAGCCCTTTAAGAAGAAACCACTTTGGAAAAACTCAGAGCCAAAAGAGCCCACACAGCCAGAGGCTTTTGGAGATGAAGAAGGAAAATGCTCCAAGGAAGAAGTTGAAGCCTGAAGAGGAAGCTAGAAAACATCACCATGTGCTTTGCCAGCTGAGAAAAAAATTCAAACATCCATCGTGAGCTTCCCTGGATCCCTTAGTTTGGACATTTTTATTTCTTTGCCTTAATTTGGATATTTTTCATGGCCTTAAGACTGTAAATTTACAACTTAATAAATTCCCTTTCTAAAAAGCCTTTCTATTTCTGGTATATTGCATTCCCACAGCTTATAAACTAAAACAGGCTCTGACACAATAACTTGTCACCAAGGGAGACTTACTATCTCCATTTTATGGAGAAGGAAATGAGGGAATTGCTTAATCAAGCAGCTAGAAGGAGCAGTGCTCAGACTCGAAAACCATAACCCAGTTCTAGAACCTGAGCACCCAACCACAATCCCCACTGCCACTAAGCAAACATCTGGAGATGCAGTGGGCCCAGCCTTGCCTTGCTGGAAAGAGCCCCCACCAGAGGGAGCTTTGCCTGTAGACTTATGAGGGCCATACCCTGCACAGTGCCAAGTATGAGAGTGGCCTTTCACCCCCACAGCTACATTACCTTGGGGTTCTCCTGGCCTGAGAGTCTGTCTTCCTTCTTTCTGGTGGCCTGCCTTCCATGAGATGGTACCTCCATAGGTGGCCATGTTTCTGATGTGCTTTCTGGCTGCATCTGAACTTCAAGCTAAATGATGATGACTCTTGTTATCACTGATGAGGAGGAGCTGGACTCTGAAGCTGTTGCAGACCATGGATATGGTGGTGCAGAGGGCATTGGCTGCAGTATTGCTGGGAAAGGTGAAAATTATGGCATAGTGCCCCCCCAGCACTGCTCAGAGGAGAGGTGAGGGGGGATGGCTTGGTGAGGACCTGGGGCTGGTTGCTGGGTGTTGGCACTTGACTGACAATGTTGTTGGAACAGAGAAGGGCTGGGCTGGGGTTCTTTGTACTGACCACAGTGGCCTTCTGGAATGTCAGGAACTGCTTTGGTGGCCATTTTCAGCCTATGGTAATGGTGAGATTTTCAGGAATTAGTCCTTGGCTTAACCTGAGGTAGCACTGTTGCTCCCTGCTGGGCCTACCTCTATAGGGAGTTGACCTATAGGACCTGTGGCAGGAATGTCATTGATGGCTCCCAAGGTTTCTTTGTCTCTAAGTGCTGTGATCTGCAGCTGCCTCTTGACCTTAAGCTGCTTCTTAAGGTCATTGTTCTAGTCGCACACAAGTTCCATGGTAAGTGCATCAGATAGGTTCTGCAGCTCAATCCCAGGAACTTGGGCAGCATTTTGTGCCCATTTTTCCCCTGGATCCCAAGTTGTGTGCACAGTAAGGTGGGGAGCAGGTAGGGACAAAACTGGACTTCAGGGAAGGGGGGTACACATGCCCCCTCCACCATGGCCAGAAGCTGGGGTCATGTTGGCAAGTGGGAAGCAAGTCAGCAAAACACTGAGCTTGGAGTTGCCTCAACTCCTCAGGCAGCCCAGTAAATTGTTTTTGGTCTCCTAGCTGCTGGCATCACCCTACAAATGGCCCGCTAGTCTCCAAGGAACTACACTGCCCAACTATTGCCTGATGTCCACAGCAGGGTTTATATTTCCTCCAGTGTGCACTCTTGGATCTCCCTGCTTGTGTCACAGCAAGAAGCTAAGATGGATTAATTTTTATTAAATTTTAAAGTATTCAAAATTATACATTATTTTTAGGATTACATGAAATGTATTTCTGTAATTCCCTTCTATTTTGAGTTTCCCTTTTGTTTATCAGGAAAGGATGTTGGATTCTGTCGAAGGCTTTTCTTTAATTAATGAGATGGTCATGTGAGTTTTTGCTTTGTTCTATTAATGTGGTGCATTAGATTGAATGATTTGTGATAGGAGGGAGGAGAGAAGACTTAAATTCAACCAAAAGAGTTTTATTGCAAGACCATGCACAAGCAGGCTGAAACCTAAGGTGGTGACAGCCCTGATCAGGGGAAGTGACAAAGGATATATAGGCTGGTTGGCAGGATGTAGGAAAAGGGAAGTGGTGAATGTTCATTGTCTAGCTTGGAAGCAAGAAATTGGCACATTAAGTGGGTGTTATTGCAAGCTTGTTGCTTCTGGGACTGTAGCTACTGGAGAGTGGATGTTGGATAATGGGAGCTATTGCAAGATTGTAGTTGCTGAGACTGTAACTGCCAGAGGTTAGAGCTTGATAAGGTGAGGTATTAGGGCAATACATCTACTGGAGGGCAGATGCCAGGATACTCATGGGATTGCCATCTGAGCTGGGGCATGTTTCGTTTTGCAAGGGCCCCCCTGGAACTTATGGGTTAGAGGAGTTTCGTGGAATGTTTGCTAAGTGTCAGTTACTTCATGGAGGGTTTAATCTAGCATTCCAGACTTTTCCTTTTAATTTTTTGGGGATGTTGAAGGGCAACAGTCTGTTTTCTGTATCTGCTTCTGGCTGTTGGAGGGTTTAGAGCTCTCCTTACATTCTATTACATGGCAGTGACTGGTATTGGTGTTTTTGCTGGAAAAGTAGCATTTTGAGAATAGCCTGATTTGTCATTGCTTGGACAATTTTGCAAATAAAGCTGATTAAGAGTTGTAAAAGTCAGGGCCCAAAAATGAGGAGTGCTATAATTATGAGAAGGGCTGTTGTAAGGAGAATTAGTTGGTTTTAAGTGTCCCACTTGTAGTATGCATTTAATAATGGGTTCAATTCCTCAAAGAGCTTCAGGGGTTTATTGGGTATGGGGATGAGCAGGAATGGTGGTGGGGTCCCTAAAGCAATTGTTTTATTGTGGGACATGATTGAATGGGAACTTCTGTGTTCCATACAGCAGGATTGACAAGAGAGGGAGAGAAATGGAGAAAAGGAGGTTTGGTAGGGTCTATTGAACAGGTGGTCTTGACTAAAGACAGAAGGAAGATGCCAGATGCAGTTTGTGAAGAAGGAATGAGTATTTGTGATTTAATAATCATTTCAAATATTAGGGCAGCTAAATAATAGTTTATGGATTTCAGGTATTCCCCTCTGTCTCCTCCATTATTCCAGAAAGAAAAAAGTAGTATAATGTAGTAATTAAAATTATCCCTTAAATCCTAATTTCTCAGTTACAATTCCTTCCCTTTCATTTGATAATTATTTTCAACCTTAAGGGATATCTGGGTAATGATACCATAATTGCTTCAAAACTGAAAAGGGGTATTATTATTATTAATGGGTAGAAAGATGATACAATGAAACTGGTTGTTCTTGGACAGTGTGGTATCTCTGGGTTTCAGAGATTCTCTGGCACTGGAACAATCTGGAGGTTTTAAGTCTCTGAGAAACAAATTTGAGTAAAATTTTATAGGGCACAGGATATCTTTCAGGGTTTCCAGGAACAGTGTTTGTTGGGGTTTGGCAGATTGTGGCAGTTTGCAATATGTGGCTGAAAAGTGAATAAGAGTAAGTCCAGAATGAATTTACAACTGAATTTGAAATGTCTTAGGCATCATAACTCTATTTCTTTTCTCCTTTTTTGTCAGTTAATCCATGACACTAGGGCAAGGCTTATTCCTGGAACTAATGTCTCATGACAGCAGAGTTAGTTATGTTCTGCTATGCCAGGGCTAGGCTTATAACCTTGGAAATCATGTCCCCCATTGGGGGAAGTTCAGAGTTAGGCTTAGATAGAGAACCTAATTGAGAAAGCAGAGATTTTCTGAAGTTAACTTTTAGGCACTATTCATAAGTAGTTTCAATTTGCTATAAGAGAAATAAGTTTCACAAGGCTAAGCATCAAAATTTATGCATGGGTTCTGGGCCAAGATGGCAGCTTAACAATGTGTGCAATTTAGTTCATCCTCCAGAACAACTGCTAAATAATCAAAAATAGTACACAACAGTTCCTGGGGCCACGTCAGTGACCAGACACATAGCAAGCCTCAGTCTGGACCACCTGGACCGACTGCGAGCCCCCTCAGAACTGTGAGTTCCCCAAGCCGTGGTGGCTGGTGCCCCTCCCCAACGGCTGCTTCCCAGAGGGGAAAGGAAAGAGACTTTACCAGCAGCAGGGTCTGAGCCCAACCAAACGCCAATTGTGGAATTAATTAACAAATTCTGACTACTAAAAATAAGCCCCCAGCTCAGGTGAACCTGGTCAAAGTGGAGTTTGGTCATTTTTGTCCTGGTGCCAAAGGGGCAGGGCTAATGGAAAAAGAAAAAAAGGAAACAGAGGTGTTTGTGGCTGTGTTTCTACAAAGCTTGACTGCCTTTGGATAGAGTGGCAGGGCTTCTCGGCTGTAAATGTCCCAGGAATAGGCAAAAGAAAGCTGGTTTGAGGGCCTATCTGGAGTCCGTGCCTTCCCTAGGGGAGGGTTGAAGCCCAACTGAGGTGGAATCCCTCCCTCAAGGAATTCAGACACCAGAGTTTGGTAATTTGAAGCCATTAAACCAGCCTACAACCTCTCCTCTGTCTCCACATCTCCAGCAGGGAGAGTCTTCCAAAGTTAAAGGTGCTGGCATCATCTTATGCTGGTGGGACCTGCAGGTAGACAAGCACCAGATACTGGGCAGGATAAGAAAAACAGAGCCCACAGACTTCACAGGAAAGTCTTTCAACCTGCTGGGTCTCACCCTCAGGGAAAACCAATGCAGGTGACTCTTTCTTCCTGATAGGAGGCCAGTTTGATTTGGGAAAATCTGGCTGGGGTCTATAATACCTAAGTAGACCCTCCTAAGGGTGGGGGGAAAGGCATCATACAGGCAGGGCAAGAAACAAGAAAATAAGAACTGAAAAATTCTCCTCTGTTAAACAAAGCCTAAGCTAGAGGTCCAGAAAAAGCTGAACTGAATGTCAAAGAACAGATAGACAACAAATTCATCCAGCAAGAAATCCCTAGGTAAAAGAAGTGAAAGCAATCTCCAGAATAAACTAATTAATGTAATTAAATGCCTAGATGCCAGCAAAAAATAACAAATCACACTAGGAAAATTGCAGATATGGCCCAGTCAAAGGAACAAATCAACAATTCAAATGAGATACAGGAGCTGAAACAACTAATTCAGAATATATGAACAGACATGGAAAACCTCATAAAAAAACAAATCAATAAACTGAAGGAGGATATAAATAAGGCAAGAAATGAACAAAAAGAAGAAATCAACAGTCTGGAAAAACAAATCACAGAACTTACGGGAATGAAAGTCATGGTAGAGGAGATGAAAAAAACAGTGGAAACCTACAATGGTAGATTTTGAGAGGCAGAACATAGGATTAGTGAACTGGAGGACAGAACATCTGAAATCTGACAAGAAAAAGAAAATATAGGGAAAAATGGAAAAATATGAACAGGGATCAGGGAATTGAATGACAATATGAAGCACACGAGTATACGTGTTGTGGGTGTCCAAGGAGGAGAGAAACTAATGGAGGAAATTATCACTGAAAATTTCCCAACTCTTATGAAAGACTTAAAATTACAGATCCAAGAAGTGCAGCGTACCCCAAAGAGAATAGATCCAGATAGATGTACTCCAAGACACTTACTAATCAGAATATCAGAGCTCAAAGAGAAAGAGAGTCCTGAAAGCAGCAAGAGAAAAGCAGTCCATCACATACAAGGGAAGCCCAATAAGACTATGCATAGATTTCTCAGCAGAAACCATGGAGGCAAGAAGACAGTGGGATGATATATTGAAATTATTAAAAGAAAAAACCGCCAACCAAGACTTCTATATCCAGTAAAATTATCCTTCAAAAATTAGGGAGAAATTAAAACATTTTCAGGCAAAAAAATCACTGAGAGAATTTGTGACCAAGAGAACGGCTCTGCAAGAAATACTAAAAAGAGCATTAGAGACAGATATGAAAAGACAGAAGAGAGAGGTGTGGAGAAGAGTGTAGAAAGGAAGACTATGAGTAAAGGTAAAAAGAAGGAAAATTAGATATGACATATAAAATCCAAAAGGCAAAATGGTAGAAGAAAATACCACCAATGCAGTAATAACACTAAATGTTAATGGATTAAACTCCCCAATCAAAAGACATAGACTGGCAGAATGGATTAAAAAACAGGACCCATCTATATGCTGTCTCTACTCAAAGGACATGAGGGCAAGGACACAAACGGACATTTGCACACCAATGTTTGCAGCAGCATTATTTACAATTGCCAAGAGACGGAAACAACCAAAATTTCCATCAACAGACAGGTGGCTAAACAAACTATGACATATACATACGATGGAATATTATGCAGCTATAAGACAGAATAAAGTTATGAAGTATTTAACAACATGCATGGATCTTAAGGACATTATGCTGAGTGAGATTGTCCAGAAACAAAAGGAACAAATACTGTATGGTCTCACTGATATGAACTGACATTAGTGAATAAACTTGGAATATTTCATTGGTAACAGAGACCATCAGGAGATAGAAATAGGGTAAGATATTGGCTAATTGGAGCTGAAGGGATACAGATTGTGCAACAGGACTGAATATAAAAACTCATAAATGGACAGCACAATACTACCTATTAAAAACTGTAATACAATTATGTTAATACACTGAGTGAAGCTGAAAGTGAGAATGGTAGAGGGAGGAGGGCTGGGGACATAAATGAAATCAGAAAGAAAGATAGATGATAAAGATTGAGATGGTATAATCTAGGAATGCCTAGAGTGCATAATGATAGTGACTAAATGCACAATTTTTTTAAATGTTTTTGTATGAGGAAGAACAAAGTAATGTCATTACTGCAGGGTGCTAAAAATAGATGGTAATTAATATTTTAAAATTTCACCTTATGTGTGAGACTAAAGCAAAAAATGTTTATTTGTTACAAAATTTATATTTTGACTAGTGCATTTCCTAATATAACTTATGTAGATAGTTTGATTGAACCATAAGTACTTGGAATCTCAGGTAGGACATGAGATTTTGTTGGTGTGTCCATAGTGATGCCCTAATGAATCCCAGAGTGATTCGATCAGTGAGTGGAAAAGTATTTGAAAAGCCCCCTTCAGGGAATGGTGAGAACAGGGAGAAATGCAACTTCCCCAAGTTGAATTCTTGATATTCTCACAAGCAGTGTGGACAACCAAAGCTATAGACCAAGCCCCCAGTCTTGGGGTTTGTTCATATGAAACTTAACCCCACAAAGGATTGGTCAAGTCTACTTAAAATTTAGGCCTAAGAGTCACCCCTTGTGTTAGTTAGATTCAGTTGTCAACTTGGCCAGGTGAGCATACCTAGTCTTGTTGCTGTGGACATAAGCCAATGGTATGTGAACCTCATCTGTTGCTAATTACATCTGCAGTCGGCTAGGAGACGTGTCTGCAGCAATGAGTGACATTTGACTTAATTGGCTGGTGCTTAAATGAGAGATCGCAACGTAGCACAGCTAAGCAGCTCAGCATTCCTCATCTCAGGACTTGCAGCTCAGCCCAGGCCTTTGGAGATGCAGAAAGAAGTCACCCCGGGGAAAGTTGATGGAACCCAGGGGCCTGGAGAGAAGACCAGCAGAGACCATCCTGTGCCTTCCATGTAAGAAAGAACCTCAGTGGAAAGTTAGCTGCCTTTCCTCTGAAGAACCAAAAAATAAATCCCCTTTATTAAAAGCCAATCCGTCTCTGGTGTGTTGCATTCCGGCAGCCAACAAACTAGAACACCCCTGAAAGAGCCTCTTTTGTTGCTCAGATGTGGCCTCCCTCTCCACCCTACACAACAAGCAATCTCACCACCCTCCCCCTGTCTATGTGGGACATGACTGCCAGGGGTGTGGACCTTCCTGGCAACGTGGGACAGAAATCCTAGAATGGGCTGAGACTCAGCATCAAGGGAATGAGAAAACCTTCTCAACCAAAAGGGGGAAGAGTGAAATGAGACAAAGTGTCAGTGACTGAGAGATTCCAAATAGAGTTGAGAGGTTATCCTGGAGGTTATGCTTATGCATTAGGTAGATATCACCTCGTTATCCACGATGTAATGGGGAGGCTGGAGGGAACTGCCTGAAAATGTAGAGCTGTGTTCCAGTAGACATGTTTCTTGATGATGATTGTATAATGATATAGTTTTCACAATGTGACTGTGTGATCATGAAAACCTTGTGTCTGTTGCTCCTTTTATCTACCTTGTCAACAGATGAGTAGAACATATGGACTAAAATAAATAATAGGGGGAACGAATGTTAAAATAAATTTAGTTTGAAATGCTAGTGATCAATGAAAGGAAGGGGTAAGGAGTATGGTATGTATAATTTTTTTTCTGTTTTTGTTTCTTTTTTCTGTTGTGTTTTTATTTCTTTTTCTGAATTGATGCAAATGCTCTAAGAAATGATCATGATGAATATGCAACTATGTGATGATATTGTGAATTACTGATTATATATGTAGAATGAAATGATCACATATTAATAATGTTTGTGTTTCTTTCCTGTATTTTTTTTAATTAATGAAAGAAATTTTAAATAAATAAATAAATAATAGGGGGAATGAATGTTAAAATAAATTTACTTTGAAATGCTAGTGATCAATGAAAGGGAGGGGTAAGGAGTATGGTATGTATAACTTTTTTTTCATTTTATTTTTCTGTTGTGTTTTTATTTCTTTTTCTGAATTGATGCAAATGTTCTAAGAAATGATCATGATGATGAGTATACAACTATGTGATGATATTGTGAATTACTGATTATATATGTAGAATGGAATGATCATATATTAAGAATGTTTGTGTTTCTTTCTTGTATTTTTTTAAATTTAAAAATTATTTTAAAAATTAAAAAAAACTTATGCATGGGCTTATTAAAGTAGGAGCCCTTTTCTCATAGGAAAATATCAGAAATTCCCCAGGTGGAGAAGTTTATTAGGTTTATTTTTCCCAGTCCCTCAAGGGAATTTGAAAATGCTTTTTCATTTTCTGCCTAAAATTCTCTGAAATGCATCATTGCATAATATTAATTTATATAGAATACTAAGATTTTATTCCTTATTTCTGGTTTTATAACAAATATGGTTCAATTAAGTTGTTTAAATTAACTGACTACGCTTATTAAATCACATAATGTACTACAGAAAACAAAGTTTAGACAAAATAAACATTTTTTTTTATCTCACGGACAACTTAAAGCTTTAAAATACAGACAATATCTTGACCTAGTATGTTGATTTATCTCAGTTTTAATCAGATCTGTTTTACCACACTTTTAATGAGAGTTTGAGTTTTTTCAGTTTCTTTTAGCCGTTGGTATATAGACCCATGCTGAATTTTAGAGCTGGAGAATTAAATCTGAGTTTCAGGTGTTACACAGACACTTAAAGTTCCAGGATGTTTATGTAATTAGGCTACACAAAGAATAAAACATTTTAGAATTTAAAGAAACCAGTTAAAGCTTACAATCTGAGCTTCAATTTTTATAAGCTTTTTGAAATGAAGCTACTTTCAGAATTAAAATCATTAGAAAGTTGTTTATAATAACAAATAATAGCAAAGCTTTGATGCTTTTTCACTTTTACTAGAGTTATGTTAATTAATAGATAAAATATAAGACATATATTTGTTCTGTATTTATTTTAAAGTTTTTCTTGTTACAGATGGAGTTCTGGCCTATAGCTGACCACATATACTATTAGAGCAAAGCAGAGCAATGGATAATTTGATGGTTTTTATGATCTGTAGCTTTTTAAGAATAATTCCATTTATGACTAACAACACCATATCATTGCTGAACATCATACAGATTCAGGATACAATATGGATAGTCAGATTTCTGGGAATTTTATACAATCTCTAAATATTTGAATCATATTATTTTACCTTTACAAATGTAACCATCAATAGGATAGAAAATCTTTTATTTTATTTTTTATTTATTTGTTTTTGGGTGCATGGTCTGGGAATCAAACCTGGTTCTCCTGCATGAAAGGTGAGCATTCTATCACTGAATTACCCATGCACCCAGGATACAAAATCTTTTTGAACCAGTGTAATATCTCCTATGCATTAAGTTAAACTATTTTAGCACCTTATGTATAGAAGGTGAAAGAGCAAATTATTTCTAACACTTTTCCCTGAACAGCAAGATGACATATTCTCTTAAAGGATGAGAAAGCTAAGGATATTAACAAGGAGATTATTTTGATGTAAAATCTTTGTTTTCTAGACAGAGTAGTTGAATGATTATGAGAAAACATTTTTTAAAAGAAAGCTTTACATTAAGAACAGACTAATAATCCATGTTATTTTAACAGAGAGAAAACCTAACTTTAGTTTGTGTGAATACCCAGCTTGACACAAAAGCTTTTTTTTTAATATATGATAAACAGACATTAAATTTTGGTCAGCACTTACTATGACAGACTGATTTTGCTTTCATAAATCCTTTTTACCATTCTCTACATTCACTTAGAGCTTCCAATTGATGGCTATAAATAATGAAATCCACTTCCTCCAAATCTCTACTACTTTTGTATCCATTCAAGGCTAGTATTTAACAATAACTGTAGCAGACAAAATTCATTGTGTTAAACTTTCTATCACTTTCCATATCCATTCCACTTATAATTTTTATGTATTCAGACTTCACATAATCAGAAATAAATTTGATACTAAATTCACAAAGCTGTTGAACCTGTATACTTCCTTCCAATATCAGTATTCATGAAGGGGAAAAGAGACAGAGAAACTGCAAAATAATGGGAAGAGGAAGAAATTTATGTCTGGGTTAGGAACACAACCATGCATTTATGTATGATATATTCAGGATACACAAATGACTATATTATAATATGCCTAAAATCTCTCAGCCCAATTCAGTATTACTTTAGGCCCTAGCTTATTTTATCAGTAAGCTGGTATAAATTTAAGGTGAACACACCCAAGCAAAATAAAACTACATTTGTTTAATTGAAAATCTACTACACAGTTTCTCTTAGGGGTTAAAAAAATATTTGGTTTCATAATATCTTAAAATTACAAAAAATTTTTAAAGTACATTGACTATCATATAGTGATTATTAAGTTCTGGAAAAAATACTTTAATTGTTTGCCTTATCCAAAGCTGAAATCCAAGAAAACTTTCCCATATTTTTCAAAGATCTTTCATTTCACTAACCGAAATCTAATTATATTTTATTCAGCTATTCTTATTCCAAAGCTATTTATATTTTAATAATAATCTGATTATGACAGTTGATATTGCAAAGGTTTTATTGGAAAAAATGTTAACAAACATAGCTTATTCTGTAGCATTTTTATGCTTACTATTTCTAATTTGCAGGCCCAGTAAAAAAAAAGAATTTTAAACAAAACCTAACCATATTTTCTGTGCTCAGCCCTTCCACCATGACTGCTTTAGGTGGTTTGTTATTGGAGCAGAGATAGGTTAGAAAGAAAGAAATTAGGCTTGTTGAGACTTGAATTAATCTGGATATGGGGGAGGAGATGGGGGAGTGTGAAGCACATTACTTCAGAATTGGAGAAAACCTTGATGCCTCCCCATTGTTCTGGAGGGTTGAGTGTGTACTCCAGAGATGGAAGAGAGCTCAGGTGCAGCCCCAATATTTGGAGAGATTGGAGCTAAGAAATGTTCATCTCCGCAATTTCCTCCAAGGTTTCATTTGGAAAAGGCCAAACTGTGGTGTAGGCCTAAGGAAAGGGTAGAACTGCTTCTTTCAAAAATAAATGACTCTCTGACTTTGAAATCTAGTGGAGTATGTGCTGCGGGTTTTTAGAACTGTTTGGATATGGTGACCCCTGTGTTCCCTTCAATTTCTCCCTATGGAAATGGAAAAATGTATTCTATGACTCTCCTTCTTCTGTATATTGGCAGCAGATTACTTGTGAGATTTATAGGTACAGAGCTGGAGAATAATTTTACTTTAGGGCAGAGCATGCCTGCAGCTAACTTTGTTGAGGTTTTGCACTGCTAAGGTGAATTGAAGTAGCCAAGGTATGTAAAAGTATTGTCGAAGAAACTGTTCCAGGGCTGTTTTACCATAGTGACTTTTCATGAACTTGTGAAACCAACACTAGGTCTAGTGTTTCTGAGATTGCTAATCAATCATCCTTAAATTTCCACTATCCATTTGGTAAAAAGGCATTGCCTTCTTGGCTCAGCCAACTACCTTCAGCCTCAGAATATTTTGGTTGTAGGCTACCTATAGGTCCCAGTAGAAATGCTGCTATTACTTACAGGTTCTGGTAGAAATGCTGCTATTAAGGAGGAGTGGGTTCCCCTTAAGTCTACTGCCTTGGCTTCTTTATCAGCCAGACGGGTTTTCAGGTCACTGTTATTTCTCCTTACATTCTTAGGGCAATGACTGGTGCACGAATTGCTTCCAGGAATGCCAGGATTTCCAGGCCATGCTTTATTTCCTTTCCCCTGGCATTGATCAGTTCTCTCTCTTTGTATAGGACACCATGCACCTGAGCAGTGTTGAAATCATGCCTCAAGTCAGTGTAGATGTTGAGAGTGGAGTTTGATCTTAGCAGCAGAGCTCTAGTGACTGCTATGAGTTCAGATTTCTGAGCCAAGGTGACTACCAGGAGGGGCCCAGATTCTGCAATCAAGACCAGAATTACTACTTCATATCCTGCTTTCAACAATTCATTGTGGACAAAACTGCTGCTGTCCATGTAGTACTCAATATCATGGCAGGAGAATTCCTGGTACTCTAGGTCTGGTCTGCTGGATAACCCTTCTTCCAAGGTTCTATGCATTCATGCTTGAACAGGCCTTCTTCAGTTGGTAGGAGGGCAGCCAGGTTTAGGCTGTGTACAGCCTCCACTTGAATGTTTGGGTTGTCACATAAGAGGGCCTGATATTTCAGCAGCCAGGAAGTCAAGAGCCAATGATGTCCTTTTTGCTGGAGAACTGTCTACATTTGGTGTGGGATGTGAAGGGTTATTTGCTGGATGAAAGTTAGCTTTTCAGCATTGTGAGTTAAATGACAGTGGTGGCTATGGCCCACAGACAGGAAGGCCATCATTTGGCTA
>PVIY010001481.1:0-33854 GCA_004026745.1 Myrmecophaga tridactyla
CTTCATGAAACCGGAAGCCAGGAGAAAAAGCTAGCAGATGACGCCGTATTCGCCATGTGCCCTTCCAGCTGAGAGAGAAGCCCTTACTGTGTTCACCATGTGCCTTCTCACTTGAGAGAGAAACTCTGAACTTCATCGGCCTTCTTGAACCAAGGTATCTTTCCCTGGATGCCTTTGATTGGTCACTTCTATAGACTTGTTTTAATTGGAACATTTTCTCGGCCTTAGAACCGTAAACTAGCAACTCATTAAATTCCCCTTGTTAAAAGCCATTCCATTTCTGGTATATTGCATTCTGGCAGCTAGCAAACTAGAACAGATACTTTCTTCTCTTAGTTCCTCTAACTCCTTACTCTTTTGGTTTCCCTCCTGCCCCCTGGCTTTTCCTGCTCAGCCTATTTTGCTGGCTTCTGTTACCTGACCTCTAAGTGTTAGAGTACTTCAGTGCTTCATTGTTCCATCCTGTCTCTTTATTTATTAGTCCTTTCCATGGGTGAGTTCATTCCGTTTCAATGTTTTAAATACTGATACATTCCAAATTTATACCTTTAGGACAGAACTTCACTACTGAGCTCCAGATTTACTCAATTGCTATTTGATCTCTTTACTACAATTGTCTGTTAACCATCTCAATCTTTTTTATTTATTTTTTTGTTTATCTCTTTTTTAACCATCTCAATCCTAATAGTCCAAAATACAGCTTTTGATCTTTCTTCACACGTGTTCCTCCCCCATAATTCATCACCTTAGTAAACAGCACCATCATCCAGTTCTTCAAGCTAACAATTTAGAGATAATCTATTTTTTCCCTTTCCCTTATTTCCCATGTGGTGACCATGAAAATGCACCTCCCAGGTCTCCTATTACATGGAGCATAATTGACTCATGGTCCCAGCTTCTGTGCTTTGAAATCCGTCACCTTGCTCCAGGTCATGCTTCCCACTGACTGTTCCCAACAAGTGACTGAGTGTAGCAGGGATATTAAGAGAGGCCTATTCCTGGGAGACACAGAACTCCTCTGATGGGGACTTGGGTGTGAGGACTCCTCATCAGCTTTGGCAAAACTTCCTTAGAACTGTATTTTATCTAAAGCTTGTCCTACCAAATCTTCCTTTGTTTCCTGTCCTTCACAAAGAATCTGTATCTAGTCTAATGCTCTCCCAGTCCCCATCAGGCCCCTCTCAATTTTTTCTTCACAGGCATTTCCCCCAATGATCTCTTGCATGTCTAAACCCATTTGTTGTCTGCTTTTCAAGGACCAGAACTAACATACCATAGAAGACTCATCAGCAAATTTTATGTTATTTCTATTTCCCAAATATAACTTTTGCATCTGTTTCCTAAATATAACTCTTGCATCCATCAACTTGTTTCTATCATCATCACCAGTATAGTAGAAGCTGCTGACATTTCTCCCCAGATGACTTCAGGAGCCACTTACATCCATTTTATGCCTCTCCAATCCATTCACAATAGCCAGAGTGAGTTTTTTAAATAAGTAAATCAGTTGTGTCACCTCCCTACTTTCAACCTTTCATTGGCTTCCCATTATGTTTAGAGTAAAATTTAAACTCCTCTCACTGCTCCAAAACCTGGCTCCTGTCTCACTTTGACTTCATCTCATATCTCCTTCCCCCTTATCCCATCCTCACCATGCTCCAGCCAAACTGGTGTTCTTTCTCTTCCTACAATTTGCCAAATCCCTTTTTGCCTGAGGATCTTTCTACTTCCTCTTCATCTCTCCAGAGGGTGTCTTCATTTTCATCCTTAGTTTTCAACTTAAATGTCCCCTCATCAGTGAGGCTGTCACCATCCAAGCTGTCATCTATCATGTCACCCTGGCTAGCTCCTCCCAAGTACTTGTCACTATCTGTAACTGTTTTGCTACCACTAGAACAGGGGCAGGCAAACTACGGCCCACGTGCCACCATTTGTTTTTGTACAGCCATCGATCTAAGAATGATTTTTACATGTTGAGAAAAATCGAAACAAGAATAATTCATGATATGAAAACTTGGTGAAATTCAAATTTCAGTGTCTATAAATAGAGTTGGAACACAGCCACACATTCATTTATATTTTGTCTATCTATGGCTTCACACTACACTCAGCAAAGCTGAGACTTGTATACAGTCCACAAAGCTTAAAATATTTACAGTTGGGCTCTTTAGAGAAAAGAACATTCTGACCTCTGCACTAGAATATAAGCTCTAAGGGGCAGGGACATTGTGTGTCTCATCAGGTCTTTCACTCCTAATGTTCAGTAACCATAGGTTGAACAAACTGCCCTTTCCTCCCTAGACTACTCATACCTGAAGGGGTAGGTGGGCTTATCTCTCATTGGCTTATTTCCCTCTAAGACCGTCTGATCTCTTTCTTTGTGCATAACAATAAATTCTTTCTCTCTTTGAAACTCTGGTGTTACAGATTGGCTTGTTATGCACATCAGGCAGAGAATCCCACATTTGCTCGGTATCTTTATCAGTATTATAATATTTTATTAATAAACCTTGACATTGAGCAGCTCTGTTTGGAGGCAAGGGCCTTGAAGTAGGGGTGAGAAGCCCTAACTCATCCTAACTCTTGCCACTTATTAACAGACTCTGGGCAACCCCAACTTCTGTGGGTTGTTCCTTTCTTTTCTTCCTCTGTAAATCCAGCCTCTGAATGAACAAGATTATACCCCCCAGGATCCCGCCCCTTCTTCCGGGATTTTCCTTTTCTTACAGGGTAGAAAGACCACCCTCCCCTCCCCCTCAGGCAGGTTCCCGAGGAAGCTGGCAGGGGCGTGACCAGCCCGAGGCGGGGCCGGGGGCGGAGTCTTCCCGCCGCCGCCCAGCCGCGCCGCACGGGGGCGCTGATGGGGCTTCTCGGTCCCACGAGTTGCCCAGCAGCCGAGGAGGCGCTCACTTCCGCGTCCGGCTCCGCGGCGTCCGGCGGCCGCGCTGAGGGCCGGGCCGGGCGCAGGTTAGTCTGGGATGCCGCCTGCCGGGCCCGCCCGCGCGAAGGAGCCGGGCGCCGGGTGGGCCGCGGGCTCGGGAGGCGGCGGGGTGCTGCCGACGAGAGGGGGCCGGCCGCGCTGTCAACGCCGGCGCTCCGGGCTGCAGGCTCGGGCTTTGGGCCGATTCGGGGTCCCCGGGCCGCTGACAGATCCCCACGGAACTTTCTGGTCTTCCAGAACTCTCCTTCCGTTCAGGTTCGGAGGAGTGGTGAACGCCTCGATCGGTGTTTACTAAAGTGAGGCGGCCGCTTGCTAAAAATGCCGCCGCCCAGGCCTCTCCCCAGACGCCTTGTACCGGACAGTCTGTACGTGGCCCAGCAATCTGCATTTTCAGTACGCGTCCCTGCTGGTTCCGATGCAAGTTGCCGCCGCACTGCACTTTGGGGACACTACCCGCGAGAGCCCGGCACTTCCGAAGAGCAGGGATTCTCAGTTAATGCATTTTAGGATGGGGCCTAGGGGGCGCCTCTGTCGGTCTGGCCTTGAAATGGTGATGACTTTCTGCTTTAGGACAGGCTGAGGGAGACGGGGTAGCTTGGATTCGGGGTGCTGCCTTAATCCTGTTGCCACAGTCTTCAGATACACGGATGTTTAGTGAGTGAAGAGCCAAGGTCAAGAGTTGTAGAAGTGAAATGGAGCTGAAGGAAGCAGCGTGGGGGTGCAGCAAGGAAGCTCTGGGGGTTGGTCCTGCTGGCCGGTTTTGGGGCTGGTTCCATTACTCACTAGCTGGGCAACCTTATGTGGACTCTGCACACATCGCTGTTTTCTGTGCTCCCTAATGTTCTCATCTGTCAATGGGGACGATAATTCTATTCTGTAGGGCTTCTGTGTGAGTTAGAGGCAATGTCTATTAAGGGTCTTGCACAGTGGCTGGCACATAGTAAGCAATCAGTAAGTGTGAGTTACTAAGAGTGGCACAGACCCTGCTTTCTTGGGACTCACAGACCCAAAGACTAGAGATTAGACAAATAAGATAAAATGTGGATAGAGATATAAAATTTATACGGAGAGCTGTGCAAGGATTCTAACTGGAGGTTGCTTGGGAAGGCTGTGCAAGAACTAAGGTTTGCCCAAGGTCCTGAAAAACAGGATTCCAGGAAGCTGGTAACTGGGACAGCTGGATCTGGTCCCATCCCAGGCCTCATGCCTCTCTCATGGATCATGGGGGTGCTATTCCCAGGCCTTCTAGGCAGAGCCAAAAGTCACATAGATGAGTGATTTTTGAGGGCTGGACCTTTGGGCCATCATGTTTTCATTCTGCTGACAATATTCAGCACACAATAGGCTTCCTCAGACCCAGATGGTTTCCATCTCCCATTTTGTTGGAGACTGACCAGATCAGAGCATCTAGGAACGTGTTTTCATCATGGATCAGGCAAATGTGAATTGATATTGGCAGATGAGAAAAGCATGGATGTATCTGAGCCTCAATATTGAAAGTACCTTTTTCATCATACTATTGTAGACATGCTACAGTCACCTGTGGTTCATCCATCTTCCGAAGGGATTGAGGGATTAAATCCTTAAACGACCCCAAAGCTTCAGCCGTTTTACAGTGAAGGAGCCACATGATTTAGAGATGTTGTTTATCGTTCTAGACCAGTCTGGTGTACACAGAATTGATAATTACCTGTGCCTTATTTAGTCATCTAACTTAAGAACTACGATTACTATTGCTCATCATTTTTGTTTGTTTTCTTAAATCTCTAGAATCAATATCAAGTCCCGCAATATGCAATTTATGGTAAAATGTATCTCATTATAAATAATATTTATCATTTATTGAGTACTTACTCTGAGTTACACACTTCTAAATGCTTTTTGTATATTATATCAACTCTTCCTCTGCAAGTCTTTTGAGGAAGATCTCTTACCACCTCCATTTTACAGATGAGGAAATGGAGGAGCGGAAAGATAAGTAATTTGCCTAAGATGCCAGAGCCAGTAAGTGGTGGAGCCTGGCAGCCCGATTCCAGGTTACTCAACTTCACTGCAGTCTAGCTGGCTCCCTCTGACTCATTGTAGTTAAAAAGATATGTGGACTGAAGATCATAAGCATACCTCACCTTGCATATACTTTACATGTGACAGACAGTCCTCCCAGGTATTATCTCGTTTGATTCTTTAAACAAGCCTTTCAACAGCTATGATTTTTTTTTTATCTTTTACAAATCCTCCAAGCCAAAGTTTTCTAGCTTCTCAGCATACATTATATCAAACTTCTTCCACATTATATAAAGTCCTTCAATTCAATATTGCTTGTACTGAGAAATTTATTTTATATCACATTCAAATGTATTATTTCATTCTTTATTTGGTGTATCCTTTGAAATGTCAGTTGCGATTATCCTTTGTTTTTACAGAAGGGAATTCCCGGGACTGCCATCGTGGTGCAGTTTCTGAACGTGTTGTGCAGCAAGAATTCAGAGAGTCGGTGGGAGCAATGGAAGGCCACAAGGCAGAAGAGGTGTTGGAGATCCTTCGACTGAATGTGGGCGGCTGCATTTACGCAGCCAGGCGTGAGTCCTTGTGCCGATTTAAGGACTCCATGCTGGCGTCCATGTTCAGTGGTCGTTTTCCTCTAAAAACGGATGAGTCAGGTAAATTCTGAAAGTCTGTAAGCATGATTGTGAATATCCATTAAAATAGGAGTCTAGTTTGAAATCCCTTTGATTTTCTTACTTACATTCTTACAGAATGCATTACATTAGTAATTACTGAAATCATTAGAACCATTTGGAGATTCACTAAGTACATGTAGAAATTAAATACCAGTTCCTGGAATCTGCGCTGTTAAAAGTTGACACAGAGGTGAGAGCATGTAAAGGCCAGTCACCATGACCTAATTACAGGGATTAATTTCATTTGAAAGTCTTTATATTCAAGCAACTTCATGGGTAAAGAGGCTGATTAAATATATTGGCTTCTCTCTGTGTTCTCTGTGTTAGGAAATGTATTTCTGTGGGAAAGCAGCTGCCCTCATAGCTGACAGAGCAGTTATTTTCAGTGTAGAATTAGTTTTAAACTTGCTACCTAGCCTAGCTATGTAATCTTGTTGTGTAGGCTGATGTATATGCCTGAGAAAGCGTCAGTGCAATGATACCAAAAAGTGGTGTTTCACAAAGAATCTTTAAAAACACAAAGGGCTGCTGGTCTCTCTGCCTTGAGTGCTCTGGAGTTCACTGAATCTATAATTAGTTCTAAAGAAGCCTCATGATATCTTAGGAGATATGGAATTAATAGAACCTATCCTTGGTTTTGTGTTAGAGAAGAGAGATTGAGGAGTTTTGAGCATGATGGGTTGCTCTAATGTTAATATCCTGGGGTCTTTTGAATTTTCTTTTTTTCCTCCCAATAGTGGTGTTTTGCCTTCTTAATCCCTTCTTTGTCTAAACAAATCAAGGGGGAGGGGTCTAGGAATGTTTGAGTATCCCCACACAGAGGTGTTTTTTATGAAATTCTGCTAAATTGTCTAAGAAAGGTCTTTTCTTTCATAAAGTGTACCAGTATAGCATTTCTTCTTTTTTTAAAATTTTATGTACAAAGTGACTAACCTAACAATTCTAAGTGTATGGCACGCCTAGAGCTAGGACCCCCTGACTGGTAGTGTCTTTGACATGCAAACACTGGACATGGTAATGTGTACCCTGCATGTCCTCACGCTGGGCTGGGGTTAGGGGTAAGCTTCTATTTCTACCTGTAGTCTGAGGTCGTCTTGGCTTTTACATGGGGAATATACTCACTGCATCTAAAAGTTCCAAGTGGAACTCAGAATACATTTTCCCATGCGTTAGGTGAGAATACAGAGGGCCACCACTGGCCCATAACATCTCTTTGTGAAAATTAGAAGAAGGCACTCCTTTGTTCATGAAGTGCAGCTCCGAGCTAGGGCATGTGGCTTGGTGAGCTGAGTATGAGCTGGATTTCAGCTCTTTGCCCCTTTTACCTGGCACCTTTATACAGAGCCAGCCACACAGGCAAACATGGTGACTGTCTACGTTCAGATCTACATGCTATGGTACAGAATTACAGATGCCTTTCCCAGAATGGGAATATCACATTTTTGTAAGGTTACTTGTATGTCATATTTGTTGTGCCAGTAAAGAATCAAAAGTCTAGCTTAGTTTGATTGACTGAACCTATATGAACATCAAAAGTTAACTTTTGTTGGAAAAAGAATTTTTAATTCTAGAGATCCTCAGACTGATTTTAGTTTGACTTGTTGAAAATGTATCAATGGCCATAATATGTATGCAACAATTCCTGAACTGATTGTTTCCTAGGGGCTTGTGTTATTGACCGCGATGGACATCTGTTTAAATACCTTTTGGATTACCTTCATGGAGAAGTTCAGATTCCCACAGATGAGCAAACCCGCATTGCCCTTCAGGAAGAGGCTGATTACTTTGGTATCCCGTATCCATACAGCCTATCCGACCACTTGGCCAATGAAATGGAGACATATTCTTTAAGGTCAAATATAGAACTTAAAAAGGTCTTGACATTTTCTTAAGTTTTAAGATATAAATGTTTATTTTTGCACGAAGTAACGTATTATTTTGCCTAGCCTGTATCATCATATAAACCAAATTTAATGCTGTCTCAGTTTTTGTAATTTTATAAGACATATTTTTAAATTATCATTACTCAGTTTTATTAGGCCAAAATTCTACTCTTAAAAAAGTTCTTATATTGACACTCAAAGATTTATTGAGTTTGTATTCCTCATGGAAGATTTAGTGTTTTTTTTTAAATTCAGTTTTATCAAGATATTTTCACATACTATATAATCATCCAAAGTATGCAATCAGTGGTTCACAGTATCATCATATAGTTGTGTATTCATCATCACAATTGATTTTTGAACATTTTCATTGCTCCATAAACTAAAACTAAGAATAAAAATAAAAATAAGTAAAAAAGAACACTCAAAACATCACGTATCTCCCATCCTCCCCATTATTTATTTATTTTTTGTCTTTATTTTCTTATTTATCTGTCCATACACTGCATAAAGGGAGTGTCAATCACAAGGTTTTCACAATCACATGGTCACATTGTAAACAATCATCATCAAGAATCAGGGATACTGCATTCCAGTTCTGTGGTTTCAGGCATTTCCCTTCAGCTACTTCAGTACAACAAAAACTGAAGGGATATCTATATAATACATAAGAATAACCTCCAGAATGACTTCTCGATTCTATCTGAAATCTCTCAGCCACTCAAACTTTATTTTGTCTTATTTCTCTTCCCCTTTTTGGTCAAGAAGTCTTTCTCAATCCCACAAAGCTAGAGCCAGGCTCATTCCTGGGAGTCATATTGCACATTGCCAGGAAGATTTACACCTCTGGGAGTCATGTTCCACGTTAGGGGAGAGCAGTGAGTCTACCTGTGGAATTGGCTTAGAGAGAGAGACCACATCTGAGCAACAAAAGAGGTTCTCTGGGGGTGACTCTTAGGCATAATTATAAGTAGGCTTAGCTGCTTCTTTCCAGGAATAAGTTTCTTAAGGGCAAATCCCAGGATTAAGGGCTTGGCATATTAAATTGGTAGTCCCCAATGCTTTTGAGAATACCAGGTCTTCCCCAGGTGGGAAAGTTAATTTCCACTTTTTACCCCAGTCCTTTAAGAGGGCTTTGAAAATACTTTTTTATCTTCTGCTGCCCAGATTACTCTGGGATGATAAAGACATCATACTATCCCCAAACCAACAAGATCTCACTCCTTATTTAAGGGTCCATGTAATTATGGTGTTTGAATAAACTGACCACACAAGTTTAATTAGATAGTGTGCTATAGAAAATATAAATTTTGCACCAAATAAACGTCCTTTCCTATAGTCTCTCACAGAAGTTTTAAAATACAGTCAATATCTTCCCTTACCCTTTTGTCTGATTTACCCTAGTCCTAACTAGATCAGCTTCATTCATATCTCTGATTTCTGGGAATGAGGCTGTTCCCAGAAACTTCAGGTATTTATGTGACACCTGAGACTCAGAGTTAGAGCTCTGAGGCTGTGAAAGTCAGGAATACCCCATACAGAAACTGTTTAAGAAGTTGAAAAAGTGATCACACTTTGGTAGAGATATGCATGAAGGTGATCTGGATAGGACTAAGGTCAGTCAGAATACAGAGTAAAGGATGATATGGTCCATATTTTAAAACTTCAACTTTTGTGTGAGACCAAAGGGAGAGATGCTTATTTGGTACAAAATTTATATTTTGGTAGTGGATTTTCTAATTTAACTTGAATGGTCAGTCAAACACCATAAGTACATGGAATCTTGAATAGGGTGTGAGATATTGTTGGTTTGTCCAGGTTAGTGTGATGCCCCAATATATCCCAGAGTAATTTGGGCAGTGAATAAAGAAATATTTACAAAGTCCCCTTGGGGGACTGGGGAAAAAGGGGGAAATATTCAACTTCCCCATTTGGAGAATTTCTGATATTCTTGCAAGCAGTGGGGGCAACCAAATCAGTAGGCCTAGGCTGAGCCCCCATGCTTGGGGTTCACCCCTATGAAACTGAAATTCCTGCAAAGGATAGGCAAAGCCTACTAAAAATTAGACATAAGAGTCACCCCCCAGAGAACCTTTTTTGTTGCAGGTGAACTCACTGCCCTCCCCGCTACGTGGGACATGACTTCTAGGGGTGTGAATCTCCCTTGCATTGTGGGACAGAAATCCCGAATGAGCCAAGACCCAGCTTCAAGGGAAGAGAGTAATGAGACAAAAGAAAATTTCAGTGGCTGAGAGATTTCAAACAGAGTTGAGAGGTTATACTGGAGGTTATTTTTTTGCATTATATAGATATCCCTTTTTAGTTTATGGTATAGTGAAGTGACTGGAGCGAAGTACCTAAAACTGCTGAGCTATATTCCAGTAACCTTGATTCTTGAAAATGATTGTATAAAGATATAACTTTTGCAGTGTGACTATCGGATTGTGAAAACTTTGTGTCTGTTGCTCCTTTTATCCAGGGTATAGACATATGAGTAAAAAAAAAATACGGATGAAGTATAAATAAGTAAAAGTGGGGACAAAGGGTAAAGTTAATTGGGTAGATGAATACTGGTGGTCAATGAGAGGGAGGAGTATGGGGTATGGTATGTATGAGTTTTTTCTTTTTTCCTTTTTATTTCTTTTTCTGGGTTGATGCAAATGTTCTAAAAAGTGATTGTGGTGATGAATATACAAACTGTGTGATGATATTGTTGAATATACAAGTATGTGATGATATTGTGAGTCATTGATTGTACACCAGGTGTGGAATGTGTATGTGTGAAGATTTACCAATAAAAATATTAAGAAAAAAACTAACTATACAAGAATTTGATAATAATACAAGATGAAAATGCAAGACATGTTAGGGCCCTGTTTTTATTCATCAGGTCAGTAAGTACTAAGAATACCCTTTGTGTATGGTGCTACTCTAGGCACTTGGGATATATCAGTGAACAAATCAGGTAAAAGTCCCTCTCCTCTTGGTGCCTAAGGCAGTAACATCATTTCTTCCAGGGAACATCTTTGCCACTCTACTGGGTGAAGCACTTCTGCTCTGTGTCATTTAGCACAGGTGAGAGACTTGTAGTCTCTCATCTAATAGCACTTTTTACACTATCTGGTGATGATTTATTTAAAGTCTGCTGTCTGCATTAGCTATCGGCTCTAGGAGGGCAGGGGCCCTGCCTCTTACTCATCACTGTATCCCTAGGACCTTGGATAGTATTTGGCATATGGTCAATGTAGATACTTAATATTCAAGCGAATGAATGTATGGTGAGTGAATGCCATTTGAGTTCAGTGTAAAAGAACAAGTTAGACTGGTTAATCCATTTAAAAGTTAAAAATTAAAGATTCAACCATGGTTACTAGTGAGTAGAACAGTAAAGGAAGATTGAGTCACATGGGAAATTTGAGGGAAAAGGAAAGTCCTGATTTTTCAGTTATTATATGAAAATTATTGAATTAAACGTTTTTATTAAATGAAAATTATTGAATTAAAAGTGATGTTGGGGTTGGGCCACAGTGGCTCAGTGGCAGAGTAAGAAAAATTCATTTTTACTTTACTCTAGGCTTAAATTCAAATTTTACATATTTTTTTGCTGCAGGCTTTAACAGACTTCTGTGATTCATATGGTTTAATTTGCAATAAACCAACAGTTTGGGTTCTGCACTATCTTAACACATCTGGTGCAAGCTGTGAGAGTAGAATTATTGGTGTATATGCTACAAAAACTGATGGAACAGATGCTATTGATAAACAGCTGGGAGGAAGAGTTCACAGTAAGAGCATTTTTAAAAGGTATGTCCAAATTTAAATATGAAAAGAAGCAAAATAAAGTCTTGGACTCCTTTAAGAGGTATTACTGAATGGGATATGAGCTTGACTAGAAAAGACCATCCACACTTCTCGGCAGACAGAGTGAGTGCTCATAGCTGTCGAGTTAGGCCTGCTTCATGAGAAGAGTATACTTATGGGCCATTTCTCCTAAGCTACAGGCCATCTACGTGATCTAGTACAGTGGTTTTCAACTGGGAGTGTGCATGAGAGATTTTTAAAAATGGAAGAGAGAGCAAAGAAAAGCCATGGGTCTGGTGTCTTCTCTTGACCATAGTCCCAGGCAGGAGCACAGGTCTGGGAGTCAGTCAGCCTGCAGCGCACTGCCCTCTTCTGTGAAATGATGGGCTTCCCCAGCCCCTTCCAGCTTTAAAATTCTATGACTTGAATATGCTAAATTCTTAAGGTTTACTGTTTTAAGAAGATTTCACCAGAATCTTATTTACAGTGGTCAGTTTACTTAGCAACTTTTTTTTTTTTTTAATTTCTGGGAGATTGGATTGAGTCATGTATTAGTGGTTAATGTGTTACCATATAATTTTGTTTTTTAGATGATTAAATATGTACCTAAGGTCTGAATTCTTTATAGGCAGGGACTCGTCTGTATCTTTGGTATTGGTATAGTGTTTAGGAACCTTTTGATCAGAGTTGAAACTTTTCTAGCTTTTCTGGAATGAGATGATTTAAAAAACAAACTAGAATTTCAAAAATTTGGTGATTTGTCAACATTTTTCTACTGTGGAATTAAATATTTACCCTAGTAAAAAGAGATGCTTAAGGATCACAGAAGAACAACTGTTCAATACCTGCGTATTTTTTTTTCCTTAATTAAGAAGCACATATTGAATGTCTATTAGGAATACACATATGCACACCCATTCTATATAGTGGATAGTATATTTTCATTATTTTTCAATATTTCTAGAGAAGCGGGGAATAATGTTCAGTACATCTGGAGCTATTATTCAGTAGCAGAATTGAAGAAAATGATGGATGCCTTTGATGCCTGGGAAGGAAAAGGTACAGGGTAATTTTTTTTGTTTCATGGCAGCAGGTAAATCTTTTCTTAATAAGACAAAATCAAATACTGCATTTCTTTTGGAAATTGTGTATGTGCGTGTGTATTTGTGTCAAGTATTTGACCTCATGGTAACAATGATGCAATTTTACTTAAAAAGCTTTTAGCCCTATGAGTTGCTCAATATTATTAATAATTTATAATTAAATTGCCTACAATATGTTTCTGCTAGTTTTACTAGTTAGTTCAATTAAACAAGAGTTTATTTAACCTTACTATGTATCGAGCATTGCTCTAGGAAGCATATTCTAAGTTTAGTGTAAAATGTATAATCAGGAAAGACAATGGAAGAGTCAATGGAAATATGGTAGAGAAGGCATCTAAAAAGCCTTTGTAAAACAATTCAAATAGTCTTACATGCTTATTTTAAAAATTGTCCATTTTTACCAACCACCTTATGAGCATTGATAATAGTATCGCTATTGAATATTCAGTGGGATAAGTAGTCTACATTCAGTATCTCTACTAAATGTCCTTTGATGTACAAAAGTTTTTAATTTTGGTGAGGTCCCATTTGTCTATTTTTCCTTTTGTTGCTTGTGCTTTGTGTGTAAAGTTTAAAAAAACATTGCCTAACACAAGGTCCTGGAGATGCTTCCTTATATTTTCTTTTAGAGTTTTTATATTTCTGGCTTTTATATTTAGGTCTTTGATCCATTTTGAGTTGATTTCTGTATATGTGTGAGTATGGGCGCCAAGAACATTTTGAGAAATAGGAGTAAATAGATGGATAAGTCTAACTCTATTTGATAGCAAAACATCCTATAAATCTATAATAGTAACTGTGTTTCCGGTACAAGAAGACATGCGGAGATTTGGAATAGACCCCAGTAAAGCTAAAAGGATAAAAATACTATGTGGAGAGTATTAAGTATCAGTGAAAAAACGATAGCTTATTTAATATGTAATTCAGAAGTATGTTAACTTCTTGAGAGGAAAAACAAAATTTTAACTTCATATCATTTATCATAATAATTCCAGTTGGATTTATGAATGAAAATGAAACTATAATAAAGTAAAAGGAAATTTAAGCAAATGATTGATTTTTTTTAATTGGGAAAGAACTTATAAGCCTAAAATAAATCATAAATACAAAGGTTGATAAACTTGATTACATTATATTTGAGTATAAACTTAAAAATTAAAAACTATAAATAAAATAAGACTAATAAATAACAGATAATTAATATTATACTAACTGTATAAAGAATTACTATGCTTAATATAGAGAGGGAATATTCTAACTGATTAGAAAGTCAGTTTAACCCCTGTTACAAAAAATTGTGCAAGGTTCATGAACAGAAAATTTGTGGGAAAGGAAATAAACATGTGGCAGGTGGTTCAACTGCATTATTTATCAATAAATATAAGGTGAATGAGAATTATTTTTTACAAACCAGATTAGTAAATATCTTTCATGCATTCCAAGCAGGGGTAAAAATTGATACAACTTTTTTTGAAAATAATTTGTTAGTATACATCAATAACATTAGAATTATTCATATTCTTTGACCTAGTGATTACTTCTACTTCTAGGAATCTACCTTAAGGACATAATCAAATGCAGACAAAGATTTCTGAACAGAGATGTTCAGTTATGTGTTATTCATATAGGAAAATAAAAACAATCTAAACACCTAATAATAAGGATTAAATACATTTTGGCACATCAACAGGATGGAATATAATATAGCCATTAAAGTTAACTTTAACTTTTTACATAAATGAATGCCCTTGATAAAATAGGAAGTGATAAAAAGTAGGTGACAAAATTAAAGTGTTTTGATCATGTGCATATCATATGAACAGAGAAAAGATTTGAATGAAATATGTCAAAATGAGCCATTTTTATTTTCTTATTTTTACTTTATTCTATAGTCTCCAGGTTTTGTACAATGAATGTGAATTATGTTATAGACAGGGAAAAATGAGTTATTAAACTAATTGTGGTAAATCCTGTACACTGGAATACTATTCAGCAATAAAAAGAAATGATGAACAAGGATAAATAAATGATAAGCAAAAAGAAACCGTCACTGATACATACATCAACATGGATGACTCTCCAAAGCATCTTGCTAAACACAAAGGTGACCTATTGTATGATATAATTTATATGACATTCTGGAAGAGGCAAAACTATAGGAAATAGAGCAGGGAACACTGACTTCAGTGGGGTATGAGGAAACTTTGGGTTGAGAGAAATGTTCTTTATCTTAATTGCAGCTATGGTTACATGTCTATAGATCCGTCAAAACTCATTGACGTATACTTAAAGAGTGCATTGGAACTGTATACTTAAAAAGAGTGCATTTTATTTTATGTATAATACTTTAGACTTAAAAACAGATAAAACATTAATAGATAAGATTTAGGAATAATTTAGTAGCATATGTAGGTTTTAGAGCATGATCAAACAGTTCCAGAAAATTATTGTCTTAAGTAGAGGTTCATTGAGTTGAGTATTAAACATATCTAGTATATTTCATAACTTATATGCATGGTTAGTAAGTTTATCATAACATTAATATAAAAAGAATATACCAGATCCATTCTTGGGATTTATAAGATTACTGCTATTTTTTTTTTTAAACTAAGCAGTTTGTATTCAACATCATTTTATGATTCTTTCTCATCACCTCTGTCTCATTCCAGAACACTTTCATCACCCCAGTCTTCTTTCTGCCTCTATGTATTTATCTGTTTTGGATACTTCATATAAATGAAATCATCTAGTATGTGTCCTTCTTTGTCTGCTTCTTTCACTTAGCATAATGTTTTTGAGGTTTATAAGGTTGCATTTTTCAGCTCTCAGAAGCATAACAGATTTAAAAATTAAAATGAATTCGACTACAAGTTGTCCTAAATATGTAAACTTAGATCATTGGTTCTTTTTGAAAAGGTGCATATAGAGTCGTGATGCTTCCTATCTGTATAGCAGTTGTTGAATACAGATTTGATGGTCACAGAACCCAGTGAGGTACACAAGGCAAGTGTTCTAACCCTCACTGTCCAAAGCTAATACTACTCCCAACATTGTGACTGATAATCAAGGCACCTCACACTGATGAAGTGCTGAGTCTGTGCCAGGCCCTGGTCCGAGCACTTTGAATTTATTCACTCATTTAATCCTTACAACCGTCCTGCAAAGTCTGTACTATTATTGTCCTTTCCCAGGTGAGAAAATCTAGGCAGAGAAAGGTTAAGTAACCTTCCCAAGGTCACACCATGAGTGAGTGACAGATGTGGGATCCAGACTCAGGCAACCTTGACTCTCAATTCACTGCTCCCAACCAGCACACTCAGTTGTCCAGGGCGGGTGTAAACTCAGAATACAGCTCAGCAGCATGCTGAGTTTTCTCTGCTAAGAAGTGGCAAAGCTGGGGCTGGTAGGCTCCCTAGACCCAGGTTGCAGCCTGTGCCACTCTCCTTCACTCATTCTAGTGAGAACACTCCCAGTTGGTGTGTCACACACCTTGCATTGAACGGGAGGCAAGAACCTCGGACTCTTTCTGCCGGATCTGATGGGAAGCAGCTGCTGAACATTTTGCAGAGGATGGTGCTGTCTGAATTATGTCCTTTTCTCCTCCAGGTGTTAGCTACTGGCGGGTGCCTCACGAACTGATAGAATGTTGGACTCTGGAAGAAAGGCCCCTACTTGGAAGCCTGCGACACATGGCCCCAATTCGAAAAAGGTCATCTGCTTTGTGGATTTTGTGTTTTTCTTTTTGTTTGTGACCTTTAGTTTTACTGCCTTTATGAAGTGGAAAAGAATATTGGCTCTTGGTCTTAACTTAGCTTAATTAATCATCTAGATGACTATTTTGCCTTACTATCAAAATATAAATCTAGATAGATAAATGCAAAGTTACTAAAACTTTAAAAAGTAGGAACAATTCTCTAAAACATTGTGTAGTATGTTCTTTTTGGAAGAGTATGAATTAAAAAAAGTACTGGTGAGACACATTTTTGGTTGTCCCACCCTGAGGGTCTGGGGAGGATGCTCCTGGCATCTAGTGGGTAGAAGCCAGGGATGCCGCTAAATACCCTGCAGTGCACATCCTGCAGTCCACTGCGAAGAATTGTCCAGCTCAACGTGTCCATCACACCAAGGTGGAGAAGCCTTGGTCTAGAGTCTAGTGGAAGATATGGACTGAAAACAGAGCAAGCAGGAATGGTTTTCTGGAGCCTCTCCTTTGTGTTAGTTATCTTTCCTCTGGAAATCTACTGATCATCTTCTTGATGCACTGACAGGATAGTGATAACCATGGCTTAGAAGCACTTAGAAGAACCTGAGAAACCATTTGACCTACCAGAGAACATTTAATTATGATCAGTAGAGTTTTAGGATTGAATATATTACAATCATATTCTTTGCTGTAGATGGTAATTCTCAAATAATCAGGCTATTATGATTCCATTTTCAAGAATCAGAGTTTACTGTATGTCACATTCTCCTCTGAAAACACAATAATACTGTGTGAAAAGGAGAAGACCTGGAGAATCCATGTTAGACTTCGTGTTCAGGAGGTGGTTTTTAATGAAAGTGGAAGGAGGAGGTTTTCAGCAATGGTTGGTTGACAGGTCATCTTTTTAAATCTTCCTCCTTTAGACTTTTTATAATGAATGGTAAATTCAGTTAGGAATTGTTGACGGTTTGTCCAGTATTTCTCAAAAGCATCTGGCTTTACCATGGGTTTGGTTATTCTAGCAGTTCCAAAAACGTATTCTACAAAATTCTAATTTTACTGGATGTCCATTATAGAATGATTGGGAAATAATGAATCCAGCAGGGTTTTCTTTTCTGTAGGCCTTCTCAGAAACTGTAATTTGCTAATATGGATGATAAAGCTCCAAGAGGAGAATAAAGTATGCAGTAGAATTTCCTAAATTTGTGAAATCCTTTCTTTTTTTACCCAGCAAATCTCGTTACTGCTGTTTTGGGAAAAACAACTAGTACTATGTCCCATTTATCCTCTGTTTCACATCAGTATACTTGGGAACAGAGTGATCCTTCATGTTATTCTCATATAGTAGTACAGATTTTAAACTGGTTAGTGTTAACACTGTGATTTTTTTTAAAGTTTGTCTTTTAGGAGATTATCAGTGTGTATTCAAATTGAAACAATCCTTTGGGAACTTGCTAATTTATGTATTGGCTTCGGTTGGTGATGAGAGATGAGCTAGTTTGATACCGATACACGTTTCAATTCTAATTCTTGAGAAAATCTTGAAGGTGAACTTCAGAGATGTTTTCATTAGTATTTGAAACTGGAAATGCTAAAAATGATACGCTTTTCTATTTGTAGGCGCCTGATAGCTTTCAACGAAGAGGAGGAAGAAGGTGTGAACTGTAAGATGGGTCCTAAGCCAGTAAGATTTCTGGGCCCATCCACAAGCACCCAAATTAAAGTCAAGAACTCAGCTTCAGTCCGGGTGTCTCCAGCCTGTGCTCTCCAGGCCTTGTGTGGAGGGACAGCAAACCCGTCTCAAAGCGGCAACAACCCCAAGGCAGCTCCATGCCCTGCAACTTGGAAAGCCCCATCTGTGGTGGGCACCGCAGCTTCTGGGGAGCATCAGCCACCCCGGGGAGCCAGGAGTGCTGAAAACGGAGCACCACACCCACCTCCTGCCAAAGTCCTCGTCTCTGACAAGAAGTCAACACCCAATCGAGTAATAAAACTGAAGCGGACTCCACTGTGCGCGGCTGGGCCTTCTCTGCCCCCCTCCGCAGCTGTGAACCCGGCGGGCTCCCCAGAGCTGCCGCATCCTGCAGCTTCCAGTGCTTTGGATGTGCGGACTGAAGACGGAAAAGACAAGAATAATTGATAGAAATGGTGGAGCTGCAACTTTCTGTTTGTCTCCCCGAGTTTCTAACCCATTGATACAAATAACTGACTGTTCCTTGGTGCAGTCAGTAGAGGCGAAAACTTAGGTTTGTGTTTTGGATAATTATGGGGAAAAAGGAATTGTGTGAAGTGGAAATGGAGGAGGGGATTTAAGTGGTTGAGGCTATATTTACTTTCCATTTTCCAAACTTTTAAATAATTATTTATCTGGGGACAGTTTGCATTTCAGGTTTTGCTTCTTTTTTTCAAGGGTTAATTGGTATTAAGGCAACAAAACAGTACAGCAAAGTAATCACTAGAGAAGTTGTTTGCTTTGTTTTGCTGAAGTAATTATAGACTCTGCGCTTTTGCAGTGTTACTTATTGTAGCCCAGGAAGAGGAATGAGACTTGGGCTTAGATATTCCTATCTGGTGAAATAGAGAGTGATATCAGTGTCTTCCTATCCTATATCATAGCAAAGAGAGGTTTGAGAGGGAAAATGCAGACAAGTTGTTCTCAGTCTCTAAAGGCAATATGAAAAGGAATGATGGGGAGGGGAAAAAAGAAAGTAACACGAGATCACACCTTGACTCTTACTTATTGAATTATTTTCTTTTGAAGATTGTCTTTTCTTACCATTTTCCTTTAGCAGATTAATTTATACATCACAAGATTTCTTGGGATAAGAACTATATGACATGTTTGAAATGAATCATTAAAATATCTTATTTTAGTTTGAATAGTGAAGTTCTGAAAGCACTTTGAAGAAAGAAGTTCAATGTTTAACTTTTTAACTAAAGTTAATATTTGTTTTTTGGAAATGGCCATCAAAAAGGCATTCTGATTATTCAGTATGATTTTTTAACGCATAAATTTCCATGTAACTTGAATTTAATATTTTTTAACAGAATATTTAGATGAATCCTCTATTTTTTCACAACTATTCAGTTGTGTGTGTTTACTCTTACATGTTATGTTTTATAATTGGATCACGTATTTCTACCTTCAGTGAACAGTATGCCTTCAGTGTGTTAAAAATAAGTTCATAAAGCAGGGCACTTTTTACTCAAATGTTTATCATTGTACTTACATTGCTTTGAAAGAGTAAGGTATCCTGAAAAACATTACTTTTTTTACAAAATAAAGTGAAACTTTTCCATAAAGGTGACTTTTTCTGTGTGTGAATGTACTTACTTAAGACTTGGAGCCCTTTAGTAGTTGGAAAATTTGTCAGTTTATATAGATTATCTATATCTGCTTGCAAACTGCTTTCTTGCCTAGATAATGTATGAAATAATTAATTTTAGATAACTATGCAAATACTAGTAGCTTTTTAAAGAGGTGGTTTACTTGCCTAGAAAAAAATCATTATTCTATCGAAGATCCATAAATGACATTCTTTGTGGACTATATAAAATATTTGGTCACCTTTTAGCAATATCCCATAGAAAAATATTATGGAAAGTCCAGGCATTCTGAAGATCAAAGGCCACAGTGAACTTTCAGAACTAGCGATTAGGACATTATTAGTATTGTCCTAATAGGATCTATTAGGACATTTTGGGTTGCTAATACATATAAAAATTTTTATACTAATAAACATGTATTAATGTGTTTTATACATATTAAACATTTATCTGGAAAGGAAACATGTTGAAGATTAAGTCATATTTTATTCAGTCAGTAGCCTCCATTTCTTCATATCAAATATTTTAAGGGAAATCTGTTTAGTAGATTTAGCCTTTACAACAAGAACATGTTATTGAATAGCTTCTGGGACCTCAGGCAGAAGAGGTGGGGAACGGACAAATGGTCTCTTAGAGGTTTTGGGATTCAAAGTCATTTCAGGATGTTCAAGCAACTTAAACATTATTTTATTTGGACTTGATTCCCTGAGGGTTAAGTTAATTTCACATGAAAGAATACTTTCCCTTATAGCAAGCTCTACAAACAGAAGAGTTGGTAACTTAGTATAACCCATTGCTCTTCCTGAAAATTAAAAAAAAAGGGGGAAATAGTCTTTATAAATAGTGAGTTAGTAATATTACTTATAAGAAGTTGGTTTATGCAGGTGTCAGCTTTGGGTTCAGTATTGCCTTACAGTTTATAAAGTATTGTTGTATATTTTATTTCATTGTATTCATTTTGCTTTTTAGCTTCAGAATACTACAATAAAAAAATAGTCTTCATTATTTCTCATTCTTCTAGATTAAGAAAATGAAGTTCAAGAGAGATACAAGTGCTGGAGAAAATGTGGAGAGAGAGAGATGTACCTTTTCACTGCTGGTAGGGAAGTAGAGTCGTGCAGTCCCTTTGGAGGGCAGTGTGGTGGCTCCACAGGAGGCTAGGGGTGGGCTTGCAGTATGATCCTTCAACCCCGTTGTAGTTGTATACTTGGAAGAACTGAGAGCGGGGATGCGAATGGACATTTGCATACCATGTTTATGGTGGCAGTGTTTCTAATTTGCAATGGATGGGGGTAAGGAACAGAAGGGAGATTGTGCCAGTTTGAAGCTATTATGTACCCCAGAAGAGCCATGTTTTAATTCTTAGCCTATCTTGTGGGGCAGCTGTTTCTTTTAATCCTGATTCAATGTTGTAGGTGGAAACTTTTGATTAGATTATCTCTGTGGAGATGTGATGTACCCAATTGTGGGTGTGACCTTTTGATTAGATGGGGATGTGAATCCACCCATTCTAGGTGGGTCTTGATTAGTTTACTAGAATCCTGTAAAAGAGGAAATATTTTGGAGAGAGACTTCAGAGCAGAGCTGACACAGATGTCGACATTTGGAGAACAAAGACATGGATGTTTGGAGATTCTTAGAACCCAGAAGTTGTTTCCATGAGATGTTAAGCAAGCCAGAACCTGGAGAGAGCCAAGGGAAGTCAGGAGATGACAGCCAGTCCCGGAGAAGCAAAGTGAGGAACCCCCACAGGAACAGAGGCTGAAAGCAATGGAGTCCAGGAGCAAGGGACCAGCAGAGGCCAGCTATGTGACTTCCCATCTGGCAAGCTGTTCCAGACCTGTCGACCTTCCTTGAACTAAGATATCTTTCCCTGGATGCTTTAGTGTGGACATTTTTATAGGCTTAGAACTGTAAACTTGCAACTTATTAAATTTCCTTTTTAAAAGCTGTTCTGTTTCTGGTTTATTGCATTCTAGCAGCTTACAAACTAAAACAGAGATTTTTGGTATACATATACAATGAAATATTGAGTGGCTACAAGAAGGATTGAAGTTGTGGGGCATGCCACTAGGTGAATGAAACTTGAGGACAGTATGTTGAGTGAAATAAGCTAGGAATGAAAAAACAAATATTGTAATGTCTCACTAATATGGATTAACTACAAGATGCAAACTCTGAGGATTGAATTCAAGAGCATAGGTTATTAGGGTAAGGCTTATTATAAAGGTTCCAAGATTATAAGCTCTTATAGCAATCGCATCTATTCCTAGTGGTAACTGTGATTTCTAAATTCTGAGATTTAGAATTTGTGTATAACCTAGTCTCTCTCTGGAACTTTGGGTATCTGTGTGATATCTGAGACTCAGAACTAGAGTTCTGCAGCTGTAAGAGCATTACCCCATATAGTGATTGTTAAAAAAAAAAAAAAACTGAAAAAGTGATCAGACTTCAATTAGAGATAGGAATGAAGCTGATATAAAGCAGACTAAAGGGTAAAGATGATATTGACTGTATACTAAAACTTCAATTTCTGTGTGAGACCAAAACAAAAAAAAAAAAAGAAAGAAAATGAACTTCAGAAAAGTTAAGCCTGTACAATAATGACTATGTACAGACACATGCACAACCTGGTAATAATCTGATTTCTGCAGAATGAGAAAGAATTGCTCTGACCAAGGGAAAAATTAGGGGGAAGAAGTAGATAAAGCCTGTGACTTTGCTTAATACTATTTAAAGTTTTAGGGCAAGAAAGTTAAAATATTGGATTCCATGTCAGTCTCTATTCAAACGGGGTGTTCAGTCTCTGTACCTGCAGTGCCTGCTACACAATAGGTCTTCAGTAAATTTCTGAACAGTTGAGGGCAGCCCACGCCCTCAATTATTTTAGGAAATTAATCTGGTGGCAATCTTCGGAGTGCACAGGTTGATTTCTGATCTTGCAGAGTTTTTACTGTTGGGAAACAAACAGGGTGCTTATGGATGTTCCTATTATAGTGATTATTGCTAATGACCACAATCACTGTTAGTAATGATGATCGTAGTATGTAACCAGTATCTATATCTTTTCTCAAGGTATTAAAAGATCCTCAAGAGGTCAGTGGCTAAAACTTCCTGACTTCTGACAGAGGAGAGAAACAGCATTTGACCTCCGCCCTCCTGCTTTTGTCCATCTCCTCTGCTAATGCCACTGCTTTTCTATTCACAGGCTGAATCCTATTACCCCCTTTGCAAGTGCTAACACTGAAAAAATTGTCTCACTTCCCAGCCTAGGTTAAGTAAAGCATAGTTGTCAGCCAGCTATATCTTGATTTTTAAAGAAGGAATTAACTTAAAGGGATTCTTGGCTTTACCTGATAAATTGTTCATAGAGAAGTTTTGATTTAAATGGCATTTTGCTTGTGCACAAAGTCCTGTGATGGTTAATTGTTCTGTAAAGAATCTTAACATTTGTATGCATATGAGGTTGCCTTTTATTTTTTTGATTAATTTTTAAATTAAAAAAATATTATAAGAAACACAAACATTCCTAACTTATGATCATTCCGTTCTACATATATAATCAGTAATTCACATCATCACCTAGTTGCATATTCATCATCATGATCATTTCTTAGAACATTTGCATCAATTCAGAAAAAGAAATAAAAAGACAACAGAAAAATAAAACGAAAAATGAAAAAAAAAATTATACATACCATACCCCTACCCCTCCTCTTCATTGATCACTAGCATTTCAAACTAAATTTATTTTAACATTTGTTCCCCCTATTATTTATTTTTATTCCATATGTTCTACTCGTCTGTTGACAAGTAGATAAAAGGAGCATCAGATGCAAGGTTTTCACAATCACACTGGGAAAGCTATATCATTATACAATCATCATCAAGAAACATGGCTACTGGAACACAGCTCTACATTTTCGGGCAGTTCTGAGGTTGCCTTTTAAAAGGAGTATTCTTGAAATTCCTTTGAATAGTTTCAATCTACATTTGGTAAGGTATTGGTCAGATAATATAATAGAAAATATGTTGAGAAAATGAAAGGAAAAAGCATCTACCATGCCATAGCAAATGAAAAGTATTTTCAAGTGATTTACATATGTGTACTCATATATTGAGTAGGAACTTTTTAATTATGGAAAATTATGTCATTTTCCCAAATACTGGGCCTCTCCTTTGAAAATTGTCAACAAGTTGCTAATCCTCAGTCAGTGGAGGGTGAATGAATGATTCTTTGTTGAGGGCTGCAGTTATTATGCAGGATTCTGAGCACATAGTATAGCTAATAAAAGACATATCATGAATAGCTAACAGAAAAAAATTGGTTTCCAGCTGTTTCCAAAATTTTGTATTCATGGAATTTGGTTGGTGGTGCAGCCTCTAAGGGTTCATTTTCACTCATAGTCCTGTCAACCTCATGAGATACATATGGTTTACATTGTTACAGAAAAGCTATTTTTTCTTCCTCAAGCTTGTGTTGCCTCAGACAGCCCAAACACATTTCAAATTTGCTAGCTAGATGGTTTCTGATGTAGGCTGTGGCTAATGCAAATGGAATTTTATAGTAACTGTCAGCTTACTTCACAGCAACTTTTCATTTTATAATGTTACTTCTCATACCTTTCGCCTGCTTCTTTCTCCCTAAAACTCTCATTACCTTAGTAGATTTCAGCTCAGCTACAGATATGAACTTGGGGACCTGGGGTTTAGAAGAGGAACTTGTTGTAAACAGAGAGCATGTCATGGGGAAAAATGGTATTACATTTGCTGAAGTCAGAAAAAGGCAAATATCCCTTCCTTTTGCCAAGACTTCTTAAAATTTTGGACGTTCTAACAGGGACAATTGAAAGGATTCAGCCCCTAATTTCTTTGGTTTGGAAGCTCTGGGAACTCAGCTTCTATGCTGATGCCAGGAGCTCGAGAACACCGGAAATTGTACATTTAGACCCCAGCTGTAGGTCAGACAGTTTGGATTTGGTAACAGGCTGAATTAGTCAAGATCCCAGTGTAGCTAAAGGAATCAAGGCAAAATGCCCTTGCTTACCTGTTCTATCTCTGTTCTCTTTCTCCAAATTCCTTGTAGCCTCTAAATCGATCTGGATTTCTTAACAGCAGCACCATTCACATTTTGGACCAGATACTTCTTTATTGTAAGGAACTGTCCTATGCATTGTAGGATATTTAGTGATATCCCTGGCTAGTAGCATTCCCTGCTCCATTGTGATAATCAAAAGTGTCTCCAGACTTTCCCCAGTGCCTCCCAGGGAGCAAAATTGACCGCTCCCAGATAAGAACCATTGCTTTAGTTTGACTTATCCTGAGTGAAGTAACTACCTCTGCTAATTGGGGGCTGTGGGTGAGAAAGAGGACCTGGGAGCTGTCAACTACAGGCAGTCACAGAGCCATGGGAGTTGAGAGAGAGGTTGATAAGAAAGGAAGGCATGTCTCAAGCCTGCCAATTAAAAAATCTATCCTGTTAGCTCACACTTGCATTTCTGGTTTTGGAATAATCCTAGGAACATTTTCATTTGCTGTTCTGACTGCCTAATAAAAATTAAGATGTATTATATAGCACTCTTCTAAGCACTTTATATATTAGCTTAATGCAACAACTCTATGCTGTGTTATCATTACCCTTATTTTACAGATGGCGGTTACAGAGGGGTTGGGTAACCTGCATAGCAGCAAGCAAGAGGCAAAGCTAGGATTCATATCCCTGTAGTCTTTTTATTCCAAAGTCCCTGCTCTTAAGCACTATACTAGACCTCTTCTTATGAGGTCCTTGACATTCCCACCTGCAGAGATGAGCTAGACAGGATTTAAAGAGTCTTCTGAATGCTGCAGAGCTATTCATCTTTTTAATTTTTCAAATACTCTTATAGCATTTTCTACATGCATGCCTGTTGTCAATTCATTGCCTCTTGGCTCCAAATCCACTCGTCATTCCCCAGCTTGCTTGCAATTTTGGAGCTGGACTCTGTAATCTTTCTCCTTTGCCAACTGCCAAGATGTTAAACTCTGACCCTGAAAGGATGCTGCAGGAGGAAGGGGCTTTTCTTCCTGGTTCAGTGTGCATTCCTTTGTTCTCACTCCTGTAGCACTTGGCTGGGGTTTAGGACACCCAGTGGACACTATGAGTTCCAGCAGCACCACCTTGGGCAGCTTCCGGTCCTGCAGGTGCCTCTGCTCCCATTTCATAGGTAATTCAACAGCAGCTCTGCAGGCAGCTTACCAGCGAGCTAATGACCCAGGGAGTTCAATAGCACCCCTGATTCCTGCAAGTTTGCTAGCACTTACCAGGGAAGCTTCCTGGTGAGTTTCACCAGTGCTCTGGCAGGTGGATTCCTGTGTGCCAACTCTATCTGCAGCACCTCAGTGTACACTGCCCTCCTGTGGCCCCACAGTCACACCCTCTCCAAAAGAGGTCTGAATCTCAGCCTCGGGTCAGAGACCTTTCCCAAATTCCTTTCTTCCTTGGGTGCTCTGCCTTGGCTCTAATAGTAGCTGTTCCCTATTTCTACTATTCCTGTATTTGTCAGAGTTCTCATACCCCTTACTAGCTAATCTCCTGTTACTAGTTATTCCTTCATTAGATAAAGCTTCCCTTTCCAAATTGCTCTGTGATTCAAGTCTCCTAACTGGGGCATAAGTGATAAAAAGTTCCAGGCATTATTCTAACTGCTTTGTCAGAATTAACAGTCCTTATAACCACCTGTGATGTAGGCACTATTACTAGCTCATTTTGCCATACAGAAACTGAGGTTATGAGAGGTTTAGAAATCTGCCCAAATTTACATAGCCAGTAGGTGACAGAGCAAGGGCTTAAGTCGAGGTAGTCTGGCTCCAGGGACTGTACTGGAGCCACTTTGCTCTATCTTCCCATCTTCTCTAGAGTTAGTTCACTGGATTATTTTGCTCAAGCCATTTAGACATCAGAATTTTCTGGCAGTCTTGGAGTTGATCCCTTGTCCACCTCTTCCTTCTCTTCTTTCCAATCAGTATTTACTGCGTCCCTACTATGTGTCGGGCATTGAGGGTGATGACGTTAGTACTTGGTTGTTCTGTAATGATGGTATTTTACAGAAAGCATATGTTCTCTCAACAACTTGAAATCCTTTAATCTGATTCAAACAAGTATCTGAAGTAAAAAATAGGGTAGTTTTCTGTTTTATTTGGCAAGAAGCGCTTGCGGCAGTCATGTTTCTGAAATACCTTTGTGTGTGTGTGCCAGAAATTTACATACTTTCTCTGCCAAATCAACACATTTGTTCTAGAATTTACTTATTGTTTCACAAAAGCTGTGTGCAGCAATTTCTACTGTGAAACTTGTACTTAGTGGTAGGAAAGAAGCTCTGTTGAGCTGTGGGAAAACGCAGAGTTAACAAACAAAGGGGCTTCTAGACATTAATCACCAACACAAATTACTACGGAAACAAGTGTGCCCAAAACCCAGGATGGCAAAGGATTTTAAAGAGGAACCTTGTGTAAAGAGAACAACATTGGGGGTTTCTCAGATGGAATGATGAGTTCCAGACCAGAGTGCCTTGACCGCAGGGCCACTTTAATGAGATTAAACACTGGTTTTGGCTGATCTGCCTCCAAGGATTGGGGAGTTGGTTCCTCGAAACTAAGGATAGACAGAAAACTTCCTTTGCATTTATAAAAACTTGTCGGAAAAAGCAAGAGGATGAAAAAAATTTTTCTCTGTAATGTTTTGTCACGAATAGTATTAAAATGGTGCTTCAAATCCCAGGGTGCCAAGAGAATCCGTGGGACTTAGCAACTCTTCGTAACTTTTTTCCCAAAATTAGAGTGCAGTTAAGACAACCCAGCACTTTCAGGAAAATGCTCAAGAATTGTATTAATTACATGAGCTATTTCGTTTGTTTTGGTTTTGGTCTTTTGCTATTTCATAGTTTGCTTAAGAGCAAGTAACTGGCTGTTTCTTGGTGTGCTTCATTTTGTGGTACCTGGAAGTTAGGCAATCTGCAATCCTAGTCCACCATGTCTGAAGTTTAGGTATGGCCTTGGAAGCAAGTGCAGTAAAAAAATAAGAGTGCCATTAACATTTTATGGACACTGTGACCAAGACTGCTGAAAAGTAGAAATTTTACCACCGACAGCCACAAGAGGTCACTCCAAATGGGCAGCATGGGATACAATCTATAAACAAGGAGGCAAGGCGGGGGTTGGGGGAAGGAGGAGGCTCTTTGGCACGGGAGGTGTGGAATTCCAGCATTTATTATCTAGATGACACTTCCCTCCCCTTTCTTACCCAACATAACTGGCCTAGAAAAAAAAGTGTCTGGACCTCCAATTCCCACTTCTTACGGTTAAATCTAAATTGAAGTTCAAATCTAGGCTTTCAGATAGTCGGAATTCCCAAGTTTGTTCCTTTGGGGGAAAAAAACAAAACAAAAAACTGCTGGTAGCCTTTGGCCTGGCACTTTTCCCATTAACCTCATTTGATGTCACTTCCCTAAGAATGTTTAATTAGAATCTCTTTTTCTGAATGCCGGCAGAATTGAACTGCCTGAGAACTGAGCTATAAATTGGATATGCTAAGTTTCTACTATTGTACAGCCTTCATTGAGGGTGAATTTTGTGCTGACTGTTTAACTTTCCGAACCTTGATGGATTGAGTGCCTCTGGGATAGACCCAACAGGATAGAGTTGGTGTGTGTAGAGAGTCTCAAATGAAATGTAAATTGGGAATGTAATTGGGAACCCAGCAGGGAGATTTGAATTTCACAGATGGAGTCTTGGATAGAAGATCTATGGGGTCTAATGTAGGTGAGTTTTGAAGTTATTCAATCTTCATGGGAATTAAAATATTTTAACGTCAACTAGAAAAATGTTTAAGAGTGAAGAATCTATTCTTAACCTGTTTTTGTGTGTTCAGTATGGAGATTAGAGTGCTTGTAGCCTTTGGATTTTTAAGAAGGGAGTTTAAAACATTTTAAAAGAATGACATAATATGCCTGTATCTCCAGGACTATACCAATAATTCCACCAAAACAGATAAAGACACGTAATATAGTATTTGCATGGTCTGACACTGGCACTAACATACTGAAATAAGTGTTTCAGAAATGCAGACTGGCAAATGCTCACATGCCCAGGGCCTAAAGGCAAAATCAAGGAAAAAGCATCACCAGGTCTAAATGCTTTTTCGCATTCTTTTGTTTGTTCCAGTGACCTGGGAGTGTTTAAGTGCTTAGGAATGTGAAAGAGGGAGTCAAGGTTGAGTGACTGGCCCCAAAGGCATGAAGTACTGATAGCAGCTACTACAGGGAAGAAACCTGAAGACATGATTGCTAAGGGAAATAAGTCAGATGCAAAAGGGCAAATAATATGTGAGATATTTAGAATAAGCAAATTCATAGAGACAGGAAGTAGATGAGAGGTTACCAGGGGCTGTGGGGAGACCAGTAGGGAGTGATTGCTTAATGGGTAAAGAATTTCTGTTTGGGGTGATGAAAAAGCTTTGGTAGTGGATGGTGGTGACGGAAACACAAATTGTATATGTCATTAATGCAACTGAATTGTACACTTAAAATGGTTAAAATGCCGAATTTTCTGTTATTATAATAAAATGATCTCATCACTGCAGGGAAGCTGGGTGTAGGTATATGGGAACTCTGTTCTGTTTTTGTAACTTCTTGTCACTCTTAAATTATTTTAAAATAATACATTATAATTAAAGAGAAAGTGACTGGGACCAGTCTTAACAAAGGCAGGCACATCTATTTTGTTTTTCCTTTTACCAGAATTATCTGACCCATCTGTGCCAGTTTGAAAGGATTTATGCACCCTAGAAAAATCATTATTTAATCCTAATTCAATTTTGTGGGAGCAACTGTGGCTCTTAATCCCTATTCAATAATGTAGGTTGGAAACCGATTAGGTTATCCCCACAGAGATGTGGCTCCACCCATTCCAGAAGGGTCTTGATTAGTTTACTGGAATCCTTTAAAAGAGGAAGCATTTTGGAGAAAGCTTGAGAACAGCAGAGCCACGAAGCAGAGAGCCCACATCACCAGAGACCTTTGGAGATGAAGAAGGAATACGTCCCCAGGGGAGCTTTAGGAAGTGAGAGGCCTGGAAAGGAAGCTAGCAGACGTCGCCATATTTGCCATGTGCCTTTCCAGTTGAGAGAGAAACCCTGAACTTCATTGGCCTTCCTTGAGTGAAGTAACCTCTTGTTGGTGCCTTAATCTGGACATTTTTATAGACTTGTTTTAACTAGGATATTTTCATGGCCTTAGAACTGTAAATTAGCAACTTAATAAATTCCCCTTTTTAAAAGCCATTCTATCTCTGGTATACTGCATTCTGGTCGCTAGCAAACTACAACACCATCTGTAAGATTGTCATATTTAAACTGACTTTTTTAGTTGTGAGTAAAATCTTGCTACACAAAAAATTGTACAAAACCCTTCTGTCTTACATAAACTCAGGGCCTCAGATGAGGTAAACAGGGATTGCAGTCCTGAACATTTATCTTTCTTATTTGAATGAACAACTTTTCCTTCCTGGAATGTGACTTAACATTCTGAATTCCTATTAAATCTCTGGGTACACCCAAAGACCTCAGAAAGCACTCTACAGAGACAGCAAACATCCTCCTGTACTGGCAAACGAAGAAATGGATGCTTGGGCGGCTTACAGGCTCAGCTGCTCAAGGCTGCTCTGTGGAAGAGGACCAGTGAACCTAGGATGCCAGAAAAAAGGTTAATGTTGCACTGGAAATAAGCATTTGCACTTGAAAGCGGTCAACCGATCTGCAGGACACATGCAAGTTCAACAGAACCGCTGAACTGCCCTGCAAAGATAAGGGAGTGGCAGTTACTGGCTTTGGGGTCACCCAGCAGAAGCCTTTCTCTGTACTGTGCTTCTGGGGAGCTGGCCATCCCCCACCCCCGCCGTGGGTCTGATTAATCAATGCTAATTGCACATCCCTTTCAGGTCCTCCTCCCCCAACCCCATGATGAATGGTTTAGGGAGAGGCCCATGAACAATCTCTGCCAAAAATATGCAAGGAGTCCATTGTTGTGGCTTCTGAGAACATGCTTCCTCCACCTGGATGCGCTGGCTCCTTCCGAACAGTCCAGGGGTGGACCTGAGTCTTAGGAATGAGGCAACCATTTTGCCGTGGAAATGACAGCCGTTCTGAATCCATGTCAGCACAAAGATGAAGGCAGAGCAGAGATAATCAAGAGAAAGGAGCTGGAGGCTTGATCAAATTGGACCCATGGCATACTTTCATATTGGGCTTTCCAATCACTGAACCAATAAATTCTCTTTATTGTTTAAACTTGGCCGAGCTGATGTTTATGTTACTTGCAACCAAGGCTTCCAAGAGAAACAGGATTGTATAAAGCTCTGTGCCACAACCTCTAGTCTCTAAGTTTTCTTGAAAGTATTACAAAGAACATTCAATGACAAGGTGGGCAGCAATAAAAGAAACAAGCCAGGTGTCAAATGCAGCATATTTTAATTTGTTTCAAATAAAGCAATATACGTATATATATATATTTTTTCAGAAAAACACCAGATGTTAAATTCTACAAAAGCGCATGTGTCTTCAGCAGATCATGTTTGTCTGGTCATTACGATTTTTTTTTTTCTTGGCAACAGTAACTCTCTAGAGACGATCAATGGACTGACATCACTGCTACAACAGAAGTTGCTACTGAGCCTCTGATCTTCAGCCACATTTTGATTTTCCTAACAAATGAGTAAATACTGCCTCGCTAAAATGCTGCAATGTGTTGATGAGAAAAAGCGTCAACAGATCAAGCAAAGCCATGAAAGTTATGAAGCAAGCTAGAGCTGATTATTAGAATTAGTAAAAATGATTAAGAGAGGATGACAACAACCATACAGGTTTTGTATATTCTGATTGACTCTCTTTTGGCAGCGAATTGGGTCAGCACCTCGGTCGGGGAGGGAACCAAAACTGTGTGGAAACTGCTTTCTTCCTCTCAGGCCACCAATGTCACAGCTGGGACTGAGAGCACGGCCGCCTCTGCCGATACTTCCATTCTCGTGGGGCACAGATTGCACTGCGAAACCCTCGCGACGTTGCCCCGGAAAGGCCTGGCCTCCGCGTTGTCTGCAGTGTGCTGTCTTCGCCGGGGCTTTTCCGAATGGGCCAGGGCCTCAGGGGTCTTGGTCCCCAAGGGGGCCTCTTGATTTTTGGCACCGCCTTTGTTTTTGGGCCGGAAGCCGTTGTGCAGCTGTCTCCTGTGTTCATGGCGGCTGCTGCCCTTCACCATCGCATCGGCTTCGTTGCCACTGCCCTGGGACTTGGCAGGCCCATTTGGCCTGCTGTTATGATACTGTGGATTAAATCTTCGTCTTTGGCTAGAAGAACCATTCTACCAAAAAAGAAAACAGATATGTATTAGATGCCTTTTTGGGGAGTTTGAACATCCAGCAAATCATGGGTGACATTGGCAGACATTAGGGAAACCAAATGTCTAAGCCACAGGTAAGCTTTTTGATACTGCAGAAGAATATGGCAACATGCTAAAGGAGTCAAGCTGACAAAATCCCCATTCTTAAAAGAATACTGGGCTGCCTTGTAAATGTGACTGCAAAAAATTACTGATGTTAAAAGAGAGTTTACAGAGGCATAAGATAATTTAAGAACTAGGCCCATAAAGTACTTAAAATAGAAAAGAAAGAAATGTAACATAGAGGCAGGGCAATGATGATTCTCTACCATGAAAACTTCTGGGACATTCGGTATAGACAATGCTATATGAATTCTAATTTTGTATATGAAGAAAAACATAAAATTCCACTTATTATTTTGCTTCTCTAAACAGCTTTTCTATTTTATTTCAAAATAAATATCTTATCACAATTCATATTATCTTGGGCAAATTCACAGATGAGTTGTGTCCAGTAGGTCTGGGGGGTAGGGGGACCCTGAAGCCAACATGTGGGTCATCACAGAAGTTACTCATTCTTTTTCTAAACTTTTTATAATTCTAAGCCAACAAATTTATGAACATCATACTGGAAAGTCATACCTTCAACAAATCTTCCATTTATAATCTTGGTTGTCGATTACAAATGGATGAGTAACAAAGAAGCATTGAATTAAGCTTGTCTGTCCCTATACAAGGGAAAGATTTCTCAACTCCTTGAGGTCAGAATAGCTAATATTCATTAAGTGTCTACTGTGAGTTTCTTCCCCATCATTTATCACAATTACCCTTTAAGGAAGGTGCTATTATTTGCCTCATTTTACAGAAGAGGATAATGAGTTTAAGGTTCTTTGACATTTTTTTTTTTTTTTTTTTTTTTTGCCTGGGCAGGCACCAGGAATTAAACCCGGGTCTCTGGCATGGCAGGCAAGAACTCTGACTGTTGAGCTACCATGGCCTGCTTGAGTTTAAGGTTCTTGGCCAAGATTTTCAGTTAGAAAATGATGAATCCAGCATGTAAACCGGGCTGAGTCCAAAGTCATGCCACTGTTACTCCATGTAGAGTTTTCTGGAAAGATTCATAAGTGCACTGCTACATGACCACACCTCTATTATTAAAACGTGTCGCTTCATGACTTACAAAAATATAAGGTTCTTGATTTGTGCATTGTAACCAGATGGTATAGGTTTAGTGCAGATACACCCCTAATAATGCAGGGCTGAGGGCACGAGTCCAAAGGTAGGCCCAGTTCATATATATATATATAGAGAGAGAAGTTATAAAACAAGCTCACAAACTGTTAAAAAAAAAATTCTGTCCTTTCATCTTGACCTATATTCCTTCCTGACAGCTTGAAAGGTCAGTTCAATTATAGAGTTCTTGGGCTCCTTGGGAATTCTATGCCACACCATGGTGGCTCAGGGACAGGAGTCTGGTCCCTGGCCCCCAGCCCACTCCTTCCTCTTCCGCCGCCGAGTCTCCTCTTGTTGTGGGGGAGTCTAGCCCAGATTATGTGGGCCCCTGGCTTGCCCCCCAACCCCACAAACCACCACCCCTGGTGCCTGGGTGTGCACACAGGTCAGGTAGCCTGCCCTTAAGAGGATGTGTGCGGGAAGGTGACTCACACAGACCCCAAGAGATGCTGGGGGCTATTTGGAAAGACAATTCCAGGATGCCGAGCACTTGGGGCATGGTCTAGGAGGGAGAGTGCAGATTCTGGGTGGATCACTAGGGAGGGCGAGGGTGGGCCACCCTAAGGTACAGGGCCCAGGACAAGGACCTTTGTTCCCTGGGTCAGTCTATGGTGTTCTGGTTTAGATATGTGTGTTAGTTAGATTCAGTTGTCAACTTGGCCAGGTGAGCACACCTAGTCTTGTTGCTGCGGACATAAGCCAACGGTACGTGAACCTCATCTGTTGCCAATTACATCTGCAGTCAGCTAGGAGGCGTGTCTGCTGCAATGAGTGAGGG